>JAUCMR010000091.1:2227598-2250890 GCA_032357425.1 Enteromius argenteus
CTGCCAGTCTGTAGAGGCGTTTGGATGAAAGGCCCCCTTGACGGTTTATGTATGAAACCACTGTCATACTGTCCGAGTGAACCAGAACGTGACTGTCCCTTAGATGTGGTAGAAAGATGTGACATGCATGACACAGGCGTCCGTCACAAGCACTCTCCTCCTGTTCACCACATAGAGAGGGAGTCCTTTTTGCAACCATTGTATGTTTCTCCATAGACACAGTGTTATGACACAGGCTGCGTCTACTTTGAGCTTTAGACGGCCGAGGCGCCACGCTCGTGGTGGCACCTGCGCCTTTAACCAGAACTGCAGGGGCCTCATATGCAGAAGGCCGAGCTGCAGTACCACTGAGGCTGCTGACATCAGACCAAGCATCTTCTGAAAAGCTTTTAGAGTTCGCCTGGTGGTGTGAATGACCCTGCTTAAGGGCGGCGGTCTTTCCGCAAACTGAAGGGTGTAACCGTGTTCTATTATCCCCAAAACCCAATCTGATACCCCGGGAATGGCGCGCCAGGCATTTAGCCGGAGTGATAAGGGTTTTATTATGTCTGGAGTTATGTCGCTGTGTAGCAGATCTGGAACGGTCTCTCTGTGGCTCCTTTCTCGTCTGCTGCGGCTGTGAGTGAGGCTGAGCGGCAGCGGGCTGCTGCTTGGGCTGCTGTGACGGCGGCTTGGAGCGGCTGGCAGAAGCAGAACCCGCTCGCTTCGACATGAAGTGTCGCATCGCCTGGGACGCCTTCTGTGCCTCGGTAAAGCGCTCAGTGAAGCCCTCAACGGAGGGTCCAAACAGCCCGGTCGGAGAGATTGGCGCGTCAAGGAATGGCGTCTTGTCCGTGTCCTTTATCTGGGTCAGGTTGAGCCACAGATGTCTCTCTAAGACGATGAGGTTAGCCATGGAGCGGCCGATGGCTTGGGCCGTGACTTTCGTCGCTCTCAGCGCTAGATCCGTCGCACTCCTCAGCTCCCTCACAGTGTCCTTGTCAGGCGGGCACTCAGTAGCAGCGAGGAGCTTCACCTGGAATACTTGCAGGACCGCCATGGAGTGAAGCGCAGAAGCGGCCTGTCTGGCGGAGGAGAAGGCTCGGCCGGCGAGTGCAGACGTCATCCTGCAGGGCTTAGACGGTTGCGCTGGTTTCGTCTTCCAGCCAGCTGAAGTCGAGGGACACAGATGAGCGGCCACAGGCTGGTCGAGCAGCGGCAGCGCCTCATATCCCTTCTCAGCGGAGGCTTGGTTTCGAAGCAGCGCGGAGTACGGCGATTTCCATGACTTCGTGAGTTCGTCATGAACTTCCGGAAAAAACGGAGTGGAGCGCTGACGAAGGGCTTGTGGGCGCCCCGGCAGGTACCACTCGTCCAGCCGACTCCGTGTGGGCTCCTGAGGAGGAGCCCAATCCAATCCCAGCTCGGAAACAGCCTTCGAGAGAACGCGGAAGAGTTCGGCGTCCATCCCAGGCTTCGTTGAGCTGGCTTCAGACGGAGCAGATGGGGCGGGGTCGTCCGAGCCCGACAGCTCATCTGCCTCCGAAGCTGCAAATAAGACTTCCTCTTGCAGCTCATCGTCCGATAGTCAGAAGGAAACGAGGTCGCTCGCAGATGCAGAAGGACGTGCTTCCTCCGAGAGGTAAAGGACGGGTGAAAGCTCTTTTTCTCGAGGCGGTGAAGAACGCGGGGGCTGCGCCAGCGTTATCTCACCCAACTCGGAGCGCTGCTCTCGGCGCCGCTGCCTCTTGTGAGACGGGGGAGCGCGAGGGCTAGACTCTCGTCCTGAAAAGGACGCTAGTCTACCGCGGAGAGTAGCCATACGCAAGAGCTCGCATTACATGCAGTCTGGTCCGGCGAGGGCGGCTTCCGCATGAGGCTTTCCCAGGCAGGCAACACACTCCTCGTGTCTGTCGGCAGCGTGAAGTGTAGACGCGCAGGCAGAGCAGCGGCGACCAGGCATGATGATATTTGCTCTTTTAGTGCAATAAGGTCTCTGAAGGTCAAACCAGGCGGCGGCAGGGGAATTATCCAGCTGCAGACGATCAGAGAAGGCTTCCAGTCAGGACAGCAAAGATTCCGTCGCTGAAGGAGAATGATTTGAAGTTGGCTGGCGTTCCCTGCTCTTAAATAGACGCGGGGCACGCCCCCTCACGCCACCGTGGCGTGATCCGCGGCCATAGGCTCCGTGACATCACGCCACCATGGGGTGATCGACAGCATTGGCTCGCTGTAGACGGCGCCTCGACGATTGGTTTAAATAAAACCACTGCAGCGACCAATGGCTGTGCAGTTATCACTGCGTGATTAAAATAGGCTTCAGTTAGGGGAAGAAAGGAGTTTACCCATAGCGTCTTAGCAGACTCGGTACGAGTGAAATGTCGAAAGGGAAATATATTTATATATATATCATACCAGTTTTTGTTTTAGCAGAAGTATATGTTTTTATAACACTATAAATACACATTTCTGCTTTAAAATTTTTCACAATAAGCCCTGTTCACTTCCAGTATAAATATAAATGTAAAATACATTGCAAAAATACATAAAAATAATTTTGAAACATTTTTCACTACTCTGTCATTACTATTAAATTTCACAAATAATAACTAAGAAACATCAAGTGAGTTAACTGAATTAAATTGTATCATTTGATAGTAAAGATTATATCTATTTTTAAACATACTCTAAAAATCTTTGTTTTATTTACAACCACAAATGCTATTAACTAAGCTTTGGGAGACACACACACACACAGCGTTATCATACTGTAAATGTTCAGCTTTGTTTTGACCCACCTTCAGCTGAAGTCTGCGTGTTGCAGAGTATTTAGATTTGGCCTTTTTCTGCAAGAAGAATGAGAGTTAAGAGGAGCTCATTATAGTCTGTGGCTCTGTTAAGACAGTCCTGAGCGTGGGTCTAATCTACACGGCCGTGTTGCATGCATTAACTGCCTGACCTGATTACTGTTACAATCTCCAAATTGAGGGCTCAGTAGCTCAGTGTAGTTTTAAGCAGAGCAGAGCAGAGCAAACGTACAGTGCAGATTAGTTTTTAACATGCTGTTCGGTGTCCTTACAGAATTACTGAGCAACTAAAAACCATTTAGAGCTGGATTAGGCTCATCCATTCAAGCGTTCACTGGATTTTAATATATAGAGATGCCACCACATGCACTGCTACTTTCAATCAGCATGGAAACTATTAAAAGGAAAACAATTAGGAGGAAAAATGAGACAAAACTCTGAGACATAAGTCTGGTGAGAATTCACTTACCGGTCTGTAAAGACATCATTGCATGTAAAAAGCAAATAACAAACAATTTGTTTTCTTCATATTTTACAGAAAATATAAATATTGCTTTTAGTATTTTAATATTGCTAATTCTATATGTTGTTATTATTTTCAACAAACCAACTAATAATTAATGTGAATTATTATTTATTATTTCATTTATATTATATTATTATTATTATTATTATTATTATATTTTAGAAATGACATAAGCAACAAATAGTATTTCATATTAAGTAAATAAATAAATAGGGTTGTAATATATAAAAAATGTGTATTATTGATATTATTTATGAGTTTAAAAGAGACATTCAGTCATTTCATTTTCAAAGCACCAACTAATAACTAATCTTAAGTCTGTGTATTATTATTTGTTATTTTAATGTAATTAAAAAAAAATCCTTAGTAGTAAGAAAATACACAAATAGGGTTGTAATATTTCAGAAATATGTATTATTAATATTATTTAAGAAAGACAAGAAAGTATGTAACTGGAAAGACTTCAGATCTGGTAAAAAAGAAAATAAGCTGCATGGTTATTAGTTGAAAGAAATTTCGCAAAATCAAATCTCGAAACTTCCATTTATATTTTTATTCAGATTTTACTTCACTTAATACTATAATTTTATGTTTTGTATTTTCCATTAGAATTTTACTTAAATTTTGTTTGTATTTTTTTGTGTGTTGTGTCATAGTTATTTTCTGTGTGTCTATGCAGTTAAAATTTTTTATTTAAATTTCAGTTTTAGTTTTAGCATCCTGTTAAACTAAATTAAAATGAGAACTGTTGCATAAATACATTCCAAGAATAATTACAAGTAACGATTTCTTATACTTTAATTTCTTCAGTTTTCCATTTGGTTTTAATTAACTAATAATAATAATAATAATTACCCTGACTCACAGTTTGTAAACAAGCCGTTTTGGATAAGTATGACATTGACAGGGTCAATAGTCTAATAAAGAAAACACTCACCCTTCAGACATGACTGCAATACACTATGTGACCTGAAAGAGAGCCAAAATTATTGTGGTCACTATTCATCACTTCATCATTCATATCTGCAAACGTCAGGCATCACTAGTCAAATGCCAAACAACTGTCACGGATTAAGAGTGACGCCACAGTCAAGGGTGGCTCCTAAAAAAGCGTGTTTAAATGCATTAAAGCAACCCGCCGTCCTTTGACATCAAAAGCTACAGATCCACTAATGCAATTCCAGTATGCAGACAGTTCACGGCACTGCACCGGACATTGGGTCTGGCTTTAATACTGGTCATCGCCGAGACTCAAACACGGAAGAACCATGACCTTTACTCTGCCAATATAACAAACCATCTCTCTGTGTGCATCCGCCGTTTTTCTCAGCGTCTTCAAAGATACATTCATTACGACTCGTGGTTCAAAGAGATCGGGGTCTCGACATTGCGGCCCCGTGGAGAAAACAGTGACCTTGACGGTCTCACTGAACGCCGTGAGCAGGGGTTAATGGGGTTCCTCTGGGAAAATGGTGCTGAGGGATGAATTTAGAGGCAGAAAGCATGTGGATAGGAAGTCTAGACTGTGTTTTGGTGTGAATTCATCCCTGTGATGAGAGATACTGATGCCACAATGTCTGAGAACTGTTATCTAGTGAGGATAAATCTGGTGCATGGAATGAATCTGGATTTCACAATATATAACATATATATAATCTGAGAGGAATATTGGTTGTAAATGACAAACACTCAACAGCCTGTTGGCTTTGGTCCTGCTAATGTTAACGACCTTGATATAACTGGCGTGGCTTTGGCAAGAAACAGTCGAGCCATTGACCTGACATTCACGTTTGACATTCTTCAGGACTTATGTGTGACAATACACAGGAGGGAACAGTACTTTAGTAATTTTGCATTTCCAAGGGGAAAAAGTAATATTTTTACTCCTTAGAATTGGAAATTTTGCAGTTTTCCCTGAGTTAAATGCTTCCTCCTACAATACTTATTTGGTTTACGCTTCAAATTATCTTTCTGTTAATTGTACTTAATTAATTTCAAACAAAGTCCAATTAGAAATGTAACTAGCCACCACTATGACAGATTTATACCGCACAATTTTTTTTAACTTCACTGAAAATATATCTTGCATTAAAAATAAATTAAATAATTGGAAAATAAAAATAAATAAATAAATTGCAGATTATGTAAATTTACATTTTGCCTATTAATAATAATAACAATAATAATAATAATATGTATACACACACACACACACACAAATATATACACACACAGACACAGACACACACATGTATATATATATATACACACTATTAATTAATGTTTTTCCCACTCAGTTAAAAAATAAGTGTAATTAGCCACCACTATGGTCAGTCACCAAAACTGTAATTTGTCATTTTAATTAATAATTAATCATTAAGAATTCATAATAAGTCCTAGTTTCACTTTTTATATAGGCGACCCCGACAATTTATGCATTAAAATAAATTAGATAAATTAAATAAATAAATAAACAAACAAACACATTTAATAAATTATTTATTAAATCAATTGAATAATACCATCAATTTTTTATTTATACATAATATATATACGTATATAAATAAATGCATTTACATTTTGCCTAACACTAAATAAGTAAATACTCTTGTTTATGATGGTGCAAAGCCACAACACCTGGTCATCTCTGACAGACAGGTGGGACAATACACTGGCAGTAACTCACAGTTACAACCAAGTCCATCCATAATGTCGTTCCAGTCATGCCCTGTCATTCCCCTCATGATATCCCACACTATTAATCATTAATCATTCTGAAAACATGTGAAAATAAACAAAAACTCAAGCAAAGGAAGTGAACAACCCTTCCATTTGCTCAAATCAAAAGACTCTTCAACCGCTCTCTGCTCTCTAACTTAAAAGACCTCTGAAGTGGACCTTTGATTTTCATGGCAGACATAGACATGATAAAAAAAAAGCATCGATACAGGGCTCTTACCTTTGAAGAGCAGACCAGGAGCGTGAAAAGAGGAGTGAAGGTACAGAGAAAGACAGCGTAGTGTAATTTTCAATGATTGATCCGTGCCTCACCTCTCACATGTGAATGGCCAACCAAAATAACCCAGAGCGCAGCGCCTCCCATGAATGCCAGCTTTTGGCACACCATTCTTCTGGAACTAGACAAAACACAACATTACAGCACAGAAAATGCTTCAGACGAATTCCCACACATTAGAATTCATATATTCAGGTGATTAAGATTCCCACGGCCACCCCAAAGACAACAAAGGCTCCGGGTGTCCCACGGTCAGATATAAATGCACATAATTGTTTAATTGAGCATTTTATGGTCTCACGCTACGCTCGGAGGCCTGAATTTCAAATGAGAGTTCTAGTATTCAGTCAAGCACGGCATTAATTACAGGTGAACATCACCTCAATACTGCTGGGAAGACTGCTATGTAAAAATGGATCATAGTATTTAAGTCATAAAAACAAGGAGAAAGAGGCACATTTATCTCCATATCGGGGCCAAGAGGGCGAGTTTCGTTCTAAAAGCCTCAGATCGATAAACGCATGACCCCGTAATGCATCGAAAAAGGTTTTATGGTTCAGCGAAGGACTACGTGTTAAACCTGGTTTGGCTTTTGCGTACATAAAGAGGGGACGGTAGAAGGACATACACCTTCGGTGGAATCTGGAGTATGAAAGCGGCAGCTGTCGACAGGCACTGAGAGATGAACACAAGCGTACCATGACGCATCGCTCATGCGCTTTTGTCTGCGCTGCGGTGTAGTGAATACATGTGCGCCGCAGCACGTGCCTCCGAAGGCGTTTATTTTTAGGAGGACTGGTTTTCACTCAGTGCTATCACACTCTTCACTGTCATCGCTGATAATGCGACCCCAGCCCTCAAACTCTCCAGGATAATAATGGGTAATGACCTAAGCTGCTAACTGAAAGATCGAGGGTTCAAACAATGCAAGAATCAAGCTCATAATCCAGAAAACGAGAACGTGTCGAGATGAAGTTTGAATGTTGGCTTGTCAAAGCATTGATTGGATATTCAAGGTTAGATTGGCCTGATGTAGTTAGAGGTGTTCTGATATCTTGTTTACACCTGGTTTTAACTCTTTCCCGGACAGTGTTTTTTTTTAAGTTGCCAGCCACTGTCAGCATTTTAGATCATTTTCACTATATTTTCACGGCACCAAGAATATTTTGTTGTATGAATATCTGAACATTCATTATGTCAAATAAAAAAATCAGAGTCTCTATGTGATGCTGGACCACAAAAACCAGCCATAAGTGTCAATTTCTTGATTTCTTGGCTTTAATGATTGTTACAGCATTTCTAGACAGGTAGTTAAGTTGTAGTTGTAGCAGCTGGGTGGTTTGGATAGTTGCTATGGTCTTTGGTGTTTGCTATGAAATTTCCTGAGTTCTTTCTAGAAATGCACACATTTACAATCATTTGCTCACCGTTCTACTTTTTTATACTGGATGATCTTCTAAACAAACCCAGTGGAAAACTGTATGACTCACAGGCTGTCTGTATGACAGAAACTACTTAACATAATTTTTGAGTTATAATTAGCAAAATTAGCTTGATTGCCAAACTGTTACGATATTTCTGTAATACAGCCCCAAAGTTCTCATATGTGTTTCACATACTATAATGCTTTTATTAAGCCTTAAATTGATCAAAAGTGACAGCAAATACATAAACAAACTGTTATAAATAATTTCTATTTCTGTTCTTTAATTATTTTGGACTATTCAAGAATCCTGAATAAAAATCATCATGGTTTCAACAAAAACATTTCTATTTCTGAAGGATCATGACACTGAAGACTGGAGTAATGATGCTGAAAATTCAACTTTGGATCAAGCAATAAATTGCATTTTAAAATATATAAAAATAAAAAGCAGTCGCAATAATATTTCACAATATCGCTGTTTTACTGCATTTTTCTATCAAATAAATGCAGCTTTGGTATGCAAATCTGGCAAACATCATTAAAATCTTGTCTGGAACTTTAGAGAAGACAAATGCGAAACAACTGTAACTTTCCAGAAGAAAACAAAAGCAGTGGACTTGAACGAAAGTACATTTGCACTCCATCTCGCTGCTGTCAAGAAGAAACAATTAGAAGATCTCATTTGCGATGTTTCTTTCCTAGGAGAATATACAAACCCGAGATCTGTTTAGATTAATTTATGAGCTCTTATATGCGTGTTCCTGGATGAACACAAACGCCGTAGTGTTTTTCATTTACAAAACAACAGAAAAGCTCAGCAGCGAACAGATCTGCAGCAGAAACAATATTGTGCTCCAAGAAATGTTATTACGGTGCATTAAAGTGATTTCTTACACTTGGTTTGGGTAATAATGTCAATACAAGCCCACTCTGGGATTGCCCCGCTCATTATGATAATTTTGCACGTGGCTTCTTAACCAACAGCATAATAATCCATCCAAACTATCATTAATGCACAGAATAATTCCCTTTTAAGTGACTCCAAAATAAGGGCCCTTTCGCTGCCAAGTATATTTCACGAATAATGTTCAGCTTGAACGTCTTGGAATTGTTATGGCCCTTTTTTACCCCACCAACACATTATCAGACATGAACCTAAAATAATCAGCTGCTCATTCCGGCTACTGCTAATTTGCCTGCTTAATGATGTAAATTAACACCCACAACACACACACGCACACACACACACACACACTCTAGGTTCTGAGTCATGTGGTTCCCGTTTTAATTACATTGGATTTGCATAACGATTTCCCATTAAACGATTCCCCAGTGACTCTACGCAGATTGGGAAAATTGCTCTCAAATGCCCACCCCATTAGCATTGAGGCTGACGTCACTCCCCGTCCATCACACTTGCCCAAAACAGGCCTATCCCAAGTGACGGAGTGGCTCATGGGTAATGAAGTCGCTAATCACTTGTAAGCGAGCGGGTTAGACGTGGATGGGACGGGAGGGTTTTCATGCTGCAAAATGTCAGCGTGCAGGAGGTCTTGATAAATCCACTTCTAACGCGTGTGCCGTTACAAATCACTTGCAAAATCCTGAACAGGCTGTAAATCATAGATCACCCGAACAGCAGCAGCGAGTCCATAGGCTCGCATATTAAACACCCGAGGTTGGTCTTCAGCCAAGGAAATGCCACCCAGCAGTATCTGTACAGTATAAAAAGATTATATTTTTCAAAGTTGCAAGTAAAACAAAGATTACTGGAGTGTGTTTGTTACTACTTATATACAGTACAGTTAACTAAAATAACTAAAACCAGAAGAAAATACCTGAAATTAAATAGGAATTAACTAAAATATATATACAAAAATATATTTTTAAAGCTATTTTCCCAAGCAATATTTCTGTGAAATACTAAAATGACTAAAACTAGACACATTTTAAAAATAATTAATAATTAAAAAACGTAATACAAATTATTATAGTATCTCAATGATACTAAAGCTTCGCTGCAACTGAAAAAAAGGTAAAATATTAACTTATTCTATTTCAGTTGGCTGTCAAAGAACATAATTTTTACTGTTTAATCTGACAAACAGAAAAAAGAAAAAAAAAACGGAACAAAAAATGACTATTACTAAACTACTAAAATAAAAATAATTCACAGCAAAAAACATATAAAACTATAAAAATAACTAAAACAACACAACAAAAATACTAAACCTTTAAAATTAAAATTAAAACAATTCTAAAAAATGACTAAAATGACAAAAAATAAAAATTCATAAAACTTCAAATTTAAAGTAAAAAATATAAAAGGTAGGCTACTACAGTATAACTAATATAACTGCTATTTAGTGTGCACCACATATAGTGTATATTTTAAAATGTAGCATTTCTGTTAGGTTGGCTTTCAAAAGAGTAAACTTATACTTTTATACTAGTATGTATAATATGTAGAATGAATGTACATATTTTTTTAAAAATTTACTACATATTGACTAATATTTACTGATAGACTAATATTGAAAACTCTTGACTACAACCATGGTTTTCAAAGAATACAATTTTTACTTTCCAGTATGTAGCTAAAATGTACCATTGCCAAATATTGTCAAAATGACTACAGCCACACAACCAAACTATTTAGAATCTAGGATGCATTTCTTTTTAGCATGTACTAGAATGGAGTCATATTTAGTTGGCACTACAAATATCTTGCATTATTTGAGCAAATACATATTACTTCTGTAATGTCAGTGATCTCTCAGCATGCAGGAGGTCGTGATGAATCCACAAATTACCAACCACATGCAAAATCCTAAACAGACTGTAATGGGTGAAACAGCTGAACAGCAGCAGGGAGTCGTTCGGCCAATGAAAATGCCACCCAGCGGTATGGTTTAGCTCAGGAGCGCCGCTGAAGAACGGGGTACGGTTAGCGAGATCCATTGCATTCCGCTCGAGTGATCAGAGAAAGCTGCGGATGGTGTCGCTGCTCTCTGTGGGATGCGAGCGAGCGGTTAGCCTTCGGGATACTCGCTCAGTTTCTGTCTTTACCCCGGCTCTCAGGGGGGAGTCGACTGTTTAACACGGATGAGAGCACCCGTTCCCGGGGCAGAGAGAACATGTTTTTCTTGATAGGAGACAGAAGCGAGAACTTGTTGCTGTGTTTTGACATGCTTTTTTCCCCGGTAACTCATATTCAGGGTGTTTATCTGAACTGCGGCTTTTTCAAACAATCTCCCGGCCTATCGTGAGGAGCATCCGGGGTTGTGTTTTCCCTCCTGTGGAATCGGGAACAGCGTTTATCTGACCTCAAACAGCCCCAGTGTGACAGGACCAAACAAACATCAAACACACAGATATATACGCACTGGGCCTGACTATCAAATATTTAGCTGGAGCTGCACTTGATCATTATGCTAAAGGGATGTGAGCTATTGAGAGAAACATCTGCCCTCGATCCACTGCCGCCGTGGAGAATAGCTTTGAGAAAAATGTGGACCAGATGAAAGAAAATGCACTTTTCCCTTATGATACCTGGAAATACACATTGAGCACATGGCATTTCATTATCAGTGGGAGATTTAAACCTCAAGCACTGGAGGCTGACTGACAATAAAGGGACTTGATTTCTAAAATGAATATTCTGACAATGGTAAATGTAGTGCTGTAATGATAGGCACTAGGCAGACAATAATGTTAGCACACATTCAAAATAGTCACATTCAAAACTAATCTGCTTCACATTTCATGACAACAGTTACATTTGTAGAGAGCATAATCTCAAAATGAGACTAAAATAAGCCTATTAGTACAGATCCATTTTTAAAAGTGTATGTTAAAGTTTTCATATTACTATACAGTAAAAAATTGTCCATCTCAAGTTCAGTTCAGCCGCTGCCTTAAATTATAAGAAAATTGGCTTGAATTATATTAAAGTGACTTAAAAAAAATCAAGTTGAAATTAATTAGATTACTTAAAGATTGAAAAAAAAGTTACTACTTACTGATCACATATTTTTTATAGTATATTTTTTTAAATAAAAATATTAGATACAATATTAGACAATGCTAAAATATTTATTAAATACAGTTCTATGTAGCAAATGTGCATATATATTCAATTTTGTTTATAATTAATGTAATACTGGTTTTATCTGTGTGCTATTTGCGGTGTTTATTGTTAATATTTTCTCAGCGAAATTATTGGTAAATTGCATTAAAACTAGGTCATTTTGCAAACATTATAAAAATTATTAATTATAATAATAGTATAATAGTAATTAAGAACAATTACTATTGTTGTTATTATTTAACAATTTAATAATAATGAATTAAAATTAAATAATAAAAGTAATTGTTATTATCAGTTATTATTAGTAGGAGTATCACACACAATTTTTCATTTATAATTCATTAATAGATAAATGGGATTTGAATTATATTTTGAACACTGAATAGGAAATGTCTCTGATTTCTATTTCTAAAATCTGGTCACCATAACATGTGGTCACTCTGATTAGTGCCTGACCACACCGTGCAAAAATATTGCATGAAGTGAAGAAAATAAATAAATAAATCAAACAAACTAAACGGCACAAATGGTAACCAAAAGCATTATAGTTTTAAGGTTTGCCTTTAAGAGCATAAGGCCATGTTTCCGATCACAAACCATTCATAAATTACATAACATTCTACAGCAGTGAAAGTGAATCATCCCTCTTGTGTTCATTGTGTTCCCAAATAGTAACCCTGTATCACAATCCAACACTAGGGGTCAGAGTTTGACATATTTGCACAACAGTGCACTGAGCACAACAACATCTACAATAAAACCTGGACAAATCTACAGTATAACATTTCCATTTATCTCAATCTCATCCCAAGCCTTTTAGCAGCAGCTACCCTGAGCTGTGACGTCAAATATAAGTCACCTAATACAGCATAAAGAAATTATGGTTTATATACATGATATACATATATATGGTTTACTGTAAAAGTATAGTTATGGTATCTACATTGCAGCTCATCAGCTGAACACTGTTAAAGATTAGCAATGAAAATATCATCTGTATGCAACCAAGATTCAGCTTAGCAACTGTACAGTGACATAAAACACAGCTGTATGCCTCGAGAATAGTAATTTAGAAAAGTATATAGTAAACTATGGGGATCTGAACTGAAGGCATTCATTTACAAAGCAAACATTTGAAAGCACTGTGAGAATTAATTGTGTGCAGATTGTTACATCAGTTCATTTGAGATTTTTTGAGCCACTGAACCTTGTTGCATGTGGTCTACTAACTTGGATTTCCATGGAAACTGAAGGCAGCTTCACCCTGTTGTGTCTGATGGCTGTCTTCAGCAGGAGCTGAGGGCAGAATGACTCCTGTTCCTTGCACTGCAAACCATTTAGGAGCTTTCAAAGAAAGAGCACATATATTCACACCTTTAGTTGAATATCCATAACCATTTTGAATACACACGCTAGCGTTTGTGCTCACTTCATGAAAATTTTAAAATGCACAGTATTGCATTCAAAAAATGCAAATACTACTTTCTAGCATGTATTTCCAACTGCACTTGTTTGTACTAACACTAAAGCCCTTCATAAAACCATTCAGAGCACTGAGTCTGCTCTTTTTAAAAGTTTTCAATATGATATTTTAATGATCACAGACGCTGGTGATACCATGACATTAGTGCTGTTAGATTTGAGATCAGCTTTTGACTTCTCGGATCAGAGGATTCTTTTATCTAGGCTTGAATGCTCAATTGGTATCCCAGGTACAGTTTTGAAATGGTAACAAACTTTTCTGTCAAATAAAAGTTTTATCCTGTCAGTTTAGGTGTCCATTCAACCTCAGTGACTCAACTTATTTGTGGCTGTAAATGAGATCATATCACACTAATCCTATGTTCTTGGCATTTGCTGCCAGTCCAATGCTGAATTGACTACAAAATTACAATAAACAAATATCTCTCTGACTTAATTGTTGCTTACAATCCTTCTAGGTCACTTACTATAGATCCCAAAATGGTCATCTTTTTTGCCTGCAACACAGGGGAGACAGAGCCTTCGCAGTAGCTGGCCCTAAGCTGTGGAACAGCCTGACATTACCTGTCAGAACTGCTTCTACGTTAGATGAATTCAAATCCATGTTAAAAACGCTTTTTTTGCTTTTAAATCTGTATGCTGCTTTTATTTTTCTTTCTAAAGTTCTTGTACTGGACTTTGGGCAACTAAGGTTAATTTTAAATGTGCTTTATAAATAAAATTGAATTGAATTGAACACTAGAATGTACTGTATTAAGCTTGCATTAATTATTTCACCAAATACACATTATATCTTAGCATTCTTAGCGTGTACTACTAACAAGTATGTGAATAACCAGTACTGTATAATCGAAGAATGCACAACAATCAGCATGTACTGCTACAAATACACAACTGTTTTGGTTTCCAAGAGCACTAAAGGTTTTTAAATGATAAAAGCAGAGTGCTACTTTTTGGTATGCATGTATGTATGTAGCTAGAATGTACTATTCCCAAATATGGACTACAACCAGTATGCACTTCTATTTAGAATGTACTAACACTAGAATGTTAGTAAGTACTAGTATGGACTGCTGTATAGTTGTGACTACAAATAGCAAATACACATTACTACTACCCCAACTATGTACTTATCAAGTATGTATACAACTAGTACTAGTAACTAGTAACAATTAGCATGTACTGCTAGTTAGTTTATGTTACAATTATGTATGACTGTTTTAACACTAGAATGTAGTACTAATTAGTATGTAATACTAAAGACTACTATTTAGTTGGCACTACACATAGCTACACATCAGCAACTACAAACTACTTCTAGGTACTCCAACTTGAGTGTACTACTATCAAGTATGTACAGAGTATGTACCGTACTATGTACTAGAACGTATGTACTACTTTCTAGTATGTATGTAACTAGAAATATGGACTATAACCAGTATGGTCCTCCTATTTTGTTGGCACATCAAACAGCTTGAATTATTTAGCAAATATGAATTACATCTACGTATTATAATGAGTGTACTAGTATGTACAGTATAATTAGGTCTGTTCTTTTTCAAGAATGCACAATGCTATTTAGTTTGCGCCACAAATAGTATGTACTGCTTTACTTTTTTGGTTTCAAAAGGATACAGTTGAGTGATACTTTCTAGTATGTATGTATACTACAACCACTATGCACTACCACTATTTAGCATGTACTAGTATGGACTATTATTTTGTTAGCACTACAAATAGCTTGCATTACTTTTGCAAATACACATAACTTGTAATCACTATAACTACTGTACTACTACCAAGTATGTATATAACTCATATTGTTTATTCTATATATAGGCACACTCTGTCAGTTTAAATCTAGATTAAAGACACATCTCTTTACTCTGGCTTACACTTAACACACTAATACACATTTATTATTCAAATCCATTAAAAGATTGTTAGGCTGCATTAATTAGATCAGCCGGAACAGGGAACACTCCCCTTAACACACAATGTACTCGTTACATCGTAAAAATAATGGCATCTACGCTAATGTTAGTCTGTCTCTCTTTTATTCTATTTCTCAGTCCGTATCCAGACCAGATGGTGTATCAGCACAAAGAGATGATCTTCATCGGAGACCAGAAAACCTAGATGACAGATGTGGACAGATCACCGGAACCAAATGCACACACACAGACACTAAAGTCCTTTGCACAATCTGACATGCACTTAAAATTGAACTGGAAGTTAAGTGCTGGGACTCCGGCCAGAGGAGAACTGGCCCCAACTAAGCCTGGTTTCACCCAAGGTTTTTTTTCTCCATTCTCTCACGGATGGGGTTTTGGTTCCTTGCCGCTGTCGCCTCTGGCTTGCTTAGTTGGGGGCATCTAATTTCTAGTGATTATCGTCGTTTTGATTGTCTCTGCATTTAATAAATAAATAGTTTAATCTTGTCATTATACATTACCATCACTCTATTCTCCTTTTTGATAATGTTCAGTACAAACTGTATTGTTAAAAGCGCTATATAAATAAAAGTGATTGATTGTGTACGATGGCAATCGAAAGGACATTCAGGGAGTATTCATGTCATGACTGCATCCTACCCAGGGTGACTCTAGGTGCTAAATGACCTCAGCGTTGACCCTTAGACCAGAGGAGTGAGCTAGGCTGTCGGACTGGGTTGACTCCAGCACCCCTTATGGCCATGCGGATCCAGTCTAGTGCTGTGTTCCGTCATTGGGACTGATAGAGCATGAGACGGCCAAGAAACGCTCCACTGAGCCGCAGATACCTCAGACAGACAAGGTCACCAAAGGGCAGCCGCTCGACAGATGAACCATCACCATGCTCACAGTCTCCAGAGCCAACATCAGTAATACTTCTCACATCAGGAGGCCAGAAAATGGAAAATTAATTACCTGTTTAGGCACCATGCTGTAATAATTGCAGCTGAACTTGGATTTCAGTTCATATTTTGTCATTACTTAGAGTTAAAGAAAAAGGGAACATGTTAAAAAGGTTTTGTATTTTTTAAAATAACTGCATGTTCTAAGAGAGTACATTATACAAACAAATATGAAAACACATTTAGGAAATTAACATATTGTTGAGAAAGGGTTAAACTGGCACCAATTAGCTTATGACCCTGAATAAATTACTTTCTGCATTGATCTTACTGATTAGAAAGCCTCTCATCATAAACCAGACCTCATCCGACATCAGATGGCCCTTAGTTATCACACCATAAACCCACAACAGAATCAATGCACTAAAAATACATCAATAATTGTGTAAAATAAAAACAGATACCGCCTTCACAATCACAATGTTGTGCTTACAGAGCATAGTGGAAACCCTTGTTGTTGTGTGGTTTCTCCTTGCTTTTTTCCCTTAAGCCCTGGTGATGTCCTAATAGAGGGGTAGGAGGCAGATGTCAGTCATGAAGAGGGGCCTGATAATTAGCAGGGGCCTCCGCTGGCATGCCTGCTCAGGCGGCGTTCTCCTGGGCTTCAGGTGGGCTGTGAATCTCCTCATTTGTCTGCTTCAACCTGTCAGAGGAGAAACTCCAAACACTGTTTTATTACAGCCAAGAAAGTTCCATGTTCACAAAACTCATGGGACAAATTCTGACTCTCCCTATTATACAATACAAAATCCCCCTTAGAAGCAGAGTACTTTTGTTAACACATAAGCTTCAATTTGTAAGCATTAGATAATGCATTAGGTATCATCAACAAACAATGAACAATTATTTTAATAATAAATACATTTAAAATAAATGCCGCAAATCTGTTCAAAACAGACATTTCAGACATTTTTGTTTCTAGGCAGTAACAAGTAAATGCAATTGGCCTTGCAAATAATATAAAAGATACAATACAAACAAAACATGGTAACATATTTAATTGATTTATTCTAAAAAATTATGAAAAAGCTCATCATGTGCATTAACTCATTTGTTATATGCACTGCAAAAAGGGCTTATCTAACTTAGTATTTTTGTCTTGTTTCTAGTCAAAATGTGTCTAAGAATTCTTAAATTAAGATGCATTTACCACATTTTGTCATTTTGCTTATTTAGGAAAAAAAAACTTTTCTTACTTAGTTTTTCTTTTGTTTTGTCAAAAATCTAAAAATCCTTCAATCAAGATGCATTAACTAGATGATTTAAAATGACATAAGATATTTAGTCTTGTTTCCAAGAGGAGAAAAAAAGTAAATGAAGTGCATTTTGCTTAAAAACAATGATCTGCCAGTGGGAGGGGAAGTAAATTATTCTTAAAACAAGATTCTTCCCCCCTTGAAAACAAGACTAAACATTTTATGTAATTTTGCTTGTCTAGTTAATTAATTTTTAAGGTTTTCTTTTTAAATAAAAGCCAAAAATACTATTTATCTTTTTTTTGCAATGTTTGCAACCAATTAATAACTACAATGTTTTAGATTTTAACATACAACAAGCTGTAAACTGTAAATATTTGATTCACTAAAAAAGAACCAACTTATTAGAACTATTCATTAGGCTAGTTATGCTTTTTGATTTTTCCTCACTGAAAAGAATTGGTGCAAAAGATTCATTCTCATACTCAGCAGTGTCTTTTTTAAAATGTAATTCGACATGCAATACAGTACATCCAAAGTGCAAAACCTCTACTTCGATTTACTGCAATGCTGATTGAAAGTTTGCATTCTTTTAATTCACCACACTTTAACTTATAATACATAATAATGAAATTTGAATGAGCTTGCATGTATAGCTTACAGAAAAATCAGTATTTGTATAACAGAATCAGACTACACTGGTTGCTTTTTATGTTTTCAGATTTCAGATACAACGGAACGGTTAACCGAACATAACGTCATTTGGCATTTTTTTATTTAATTGAACTGTCTCTACTCATTCAGTTCTTGGTTAAAGCTGTAAAGCTCATAAAGTTCTCATTCTCTGATCAGAAAACCTGTGTTCCACCGGCTTGCTCAAAGCCAATTTTATTTCTGCCGATATATTGTCCGTACAGCTGTGCAGGGCCGTTTCTGCATTTGCGGGCTCCCTCTGGCATAGATACGTCTTATAGAGCATTTTTTTTTTATCACCCAGCACTTATTTCACCATGGAGTAATACACCTCGGGGGACAAGTGTGACGTAGTGACACTTACGAGCAATTCCAATAAAGTCAGGGCCCTGAACCGGGACAGTTTTTCACCCATAATGACTGCCTTGGCTCCACAGCCGGGGCCACAGTGCCAAAGGAAATGTGTCTTAGAAGAAGACGACTTAACTTTTTTATCACGCCAATGTATATCTTTAGCTGTCACCTTTATCTTCTGCTCCTTGTCTTTCTCTAAAAGAGCTACGCTTAAGGTGGGTGAGCAACACGAATCTGGAGCAGTGACACAATGTGCCGTTTCTCTGTCTGTTCTTCATTAAACTAAGTGCAATGTTGTGTTAACCTCAATATTACCTCCTTTTTTTAGGACTGAGAACTGTTTTTGCTCCCAACAGCTAACAATAGTATTTAAACGGTTTGACAAAAAAACAATAGAGAAGGATGGCGCTTCAAGCAGCAGGCATCTTGGGACTTGGCTCTTCTTTGACACAATGCAATTGAATTTCAGATCGGCATCAAAGCCATTTGAATGAGCTTCGTTCTCTCTGAACACTTTGAGGAGACAGCTTCATGAGGCATTGTAATAAACTGTGTGCACTGCAGCAGAACTCTATATGAGATATGAGGCAATGATGAATTTGACTGCTATCTATTCTGGTCCCCTAGACACCTCCGATTGAAAGGGACGTGATTTACCAAAGGATAAATAGGACTCTTTTTATGAACTGTGGTCTTTTGGTTTGTCCCTTTTGCAGTAATAATCATGTCTAATGATGGACCTTAGTGTGGGAAACACTGATGCAATCGGTTGTACAAAAAATAATGTCCTTGAGGTTATTTCCACATTAAAAGCTAATTCAGATGATACTTCACATCTTCACATCACAAGATAAGCATGTTCAGTGAAGTGATATAATATTAATACCCTTTATAAAATGTACTGTACAACAAAAAGATTTACAAGGACAGATATCATACGTTTACCCAGTGAATGAAAATTGTCTATTTACTCACCCTCATGAATGACAACATGATCACTTCAAGACATTGAAATCATTTCAATTATAAGAACTCTTGAAATAGCATGTTTGATTTTGACCTACTAGATATATTTGTTAATACTGGTTGAACTTGCTACTGCCAACAGATACAAACATGCCACTGTGAAAATGTAAAATATGCCTGACAATGCATGAATAACAATAAACAAATCCTTTAGCCGAACTAGACAGGTGGTGCTGGGGAGGTGGAGGGTTTGAGAAAAACTTGTGCTGCAGGACAAGCTTAGGGCAAACACTGAACCAGACTATTTAAAAAATGAGCAAGCAAGCAACTGGCTCCTTGGCTACAGAATCAACCGAGGTCAATCAGATTGTGTGTTTTAGTAAATGGTATGACTGCTAGCATATTTACATATTTGCATTTTTATCCAAAGAGCCCGTAATATTCATACTGCACAATGCCAGGTTTAATAAACAACTAGATTAGGTTTGCATGTCGCAAATTGCAATTTAAAAATGTGAAAATGCAGAAAATATTCCTATTTCCAATATTTTTTAATGCAACTGTTTTATGGTTAGTTCAGAATGCAAAGTATTTTACAGCACTGCATTCTGAACATAGCAACAGTCAGATATAGTTTTAACGAAGCTGGGATATACAGGGATTAATCTGTAATAAGAAGGATTGGATATTGATCCCCTAAGACCGCATGATCCGGCAGACATCGAAAAAAGGCCACAGGACAACCCGAACATGTTTTGATGAGCAAGGTTGTTTTTAACCTTTAATCTCTGCATTTTAGTCGGCCGTGTTTTAACAGCCGGGAACAAACACAGGTGGTTCATTACCCGTCTGAACATCAGGATTAACATTTATGTCATTATTCTAACTAAACATCTCCTGTAGCTGCCATTTCAGGACCGCAAGGGACCAGTACATCATGTGAATCTCTCTCTCTGACCGTCTCATGAATAATGAGTAATTATGAGACGCTGATCCACCAGTAGAGCTCCGCTGTGATGTGATTATAGATAAAGGGGTGACCTTCGCGTCCCTGCTCTCTTCTGCCCTCCGTTCAACCTTAATCAACACAGATCAGTTCAATTTACTCTGCCTGCCATCTCTCGAAACTACGTAGGCTGGGACAGCAGACAGGCTGAAGGCGATTCTGACACCCACAGCTAGTCTCAAACTTTGTACCGCAGTATAAATGGTGCAAGCGATATCCGTAGTGCTTTCAGGGCTATACAATTTCAAAGCACACTGATAGTTTTGTTGAAAACGCTTCGAGCGATCAACTCAGGCAAATTAGTTTAATCAAATCTCTTTAAGGTGTCCACCCCGTAGGATAGAAAAATCGCAAATGAGATATTTTATAATATCTCTATTGTTTCTCCTAGACAATGACATTAAATGGAAAGCAACTGCAGACTTGTGTCTCTCTTTGATTTTTTTTTCCTGAGGAAGAAAGCCCTGGCAAACTCAAGTACGTCTCCTGTGAAGTTTCAGGAGACATCTCAACAATGTCCTAAACTATTCTCAGATCTGCCAAGATGCCAAGATTTAAGATTTTAGCATGAAACTTTTCTTCCTAAACTAAATTTGTCTGTCTGTTGGGACAAAATCATAGCCTATCAGAAGACGTTTGATGTTTAATAATAAAACCCTATGTAGTGTGAGATTTTGGACCAATGAGATAGCGGGGCTGCTCAGCACAACACTTCATGAATAGAAACCAAGTGTTTAAAATGTCCTGACACCTGTCATCATATTACCTCAACAATATTATTTATATTTCTTTCTATTTTGTGTTTCTCCCAAATTATTTTAGGTGAAAACAGGGTTATTATCGTAGATTAAATAAAACAATAAAAAAACAAAAACATTATTTTAAATTAAATAAACATTAACTGAAATAGAATAAAAAAATAAATATAAAATGTAATTATTTCAGCTAGTTGCCAAGGCAAAGTTCATTATTTTTGCTTAAAGTTGTAGTACTAAAATAACTAAAACTGAATAAACTTAAAAGAAAGAAGAAAAAAACTATACTGACACATAAAAAATAAAAAATGACAAAAACATTATAAAAAAAAATATAGACACATAAAAAAACTAATAAAAATGACAAAAACAATCAACAAAATTATGAAAGCTTTAACAGACTTTAACACAACTAAAATTAAGAGAAAAATATGAAACAAAATTTTATCAAAAACTGTAATAGTACATCAATGATAATAAACATCAAACGTATAAAGAGTATGTCAATAAAACTAGTGTTACTTTGAGCTAAAACTGTTAAAAATGGCTTCCTGTAATAAAAAATTAAATACTTTATGAATATTACATCAAAAACATTTGTGAAATACTCCCATTGCAACTAACAGAAATAAATGTAGCAAAATAAAACAAAGTTTAGGTACTAAAATTACTAAAACTGAATTAGAAATAAATTAAAGCTATAAAGAAATGTCAAATAATGGTAAAAAATAAAAATAAAAAACAAAATACTTAGACTGAAAACCGAAAACATATTTAAAAATAAACACTTTAAAAGTATATGCATACTAAAATAACACAGATAAATGAGAAATTATGCTCCCTCAGCTATGAAAAAGCAATCTCAGTATGCATCTCCATTATTAAATGCAATGGTTGGACAACCAAGTGGGTGATAACAGGCAGTATTGTTCTTGATGTGCAAGAAGGCAGGTTTGAGCACAGCCTTGAGGCATTCGCAATTTTTCAAGACTAGGAACAAACTGCTATTTGTAACGAGTACGTTTGCGCTCAGAATGAAACTCTGAGCGTTTTTCTTCCTTCCATGTTCTTCTGTAAGTAAACAGAGCAGAGCGAGTGCGAGACCCTCCTCCATCATGTGTCTGCACACGTCTGTTTGTGTGTGTTTGTGCGCGATGCCTTCCTCTGTCACAGATAAAGTCACGCCATACGTCTGCTGCCACAGCTGCTGATAAGATACTCACAAATAACTCGCCTTCCTGAAGCTGTCAGAAGCCTATGATCTGATATTGCTTTCTTCTTACAATAAAAGCAAAATCTAGCTCATCTGAATTCATGGAAGAGGAGAGGCAACAGAAACGGGGGACACAGAGAGCTAGAACACGCCGCTTTATTGCATCGCTGCTACATTTCCACGCACGCTTTTTAAAAAGGTCACATGACATGTACCTGGCACTGATAGCCAGCTGGCCTTTTGAAAATGCTTATTACTAAAATCAGATTTGATATAAGCGCTCTAGTCGTCTTAACACTTCGCCTCGAGGCACAGACTCTTTTCTGCTTACGATCCACGACCAATTAGCTGTGTGGCTGGGAAGCTAATTAAAATAAGCTAAGCATAATGGATCACCTGCGCTGACAGCCGAATGCCACCGCTGACGAATGCTGCCGATTGACGTTATCGGCTTTAGCGTGAATCATTGTTACCTTTATCCGTGGACGTTAATAGTGGGATTTAGAGAGTGTGCTCTGAGGCCTCCTGGATGGGCTTAGCATCTAAAGCTACTCTTTTCAGCTGAAAGATGTCGGCCGATGCTTTCAAAGCACTGGGCTCGAATACTCGCCTCCTTTTGCTGGCTGACGCTAGTCTTAAGAGACAGGAAAAATGTGTCAGTGGCAACCCAGAATATTTGATTCGTATTCTAGAATGATTCTGGAGGTTTATGGCCAGCTTCCCTTAGTTTAGATACTTGAGGTCAATGACAGTTTATATATATACAGTGAGGTCAATAAGTATTTGATCCCCCTGTGATTTTGCAAGTTGTCTTAGAAATCATGGAGGGGTCTACAATTTTCAGCATAGGTGCATTTCCACTGTGAGAGACAGAATCTAAAAAGAAA
>JAUCMR010000091.1:2250990-2280315 GCA_032357425.1 Enteromius argenteus
AAGAGAACTTGCAAAATCACAGGGTGATCAAATACTTATTGACCTCACTGTATATATATATATATATATATATATATGCACTATGACAAGTCTCAGTTACACCACATGTAGCAAGGTTTTTTTTCCGTATGTGTGTGTTTATAGATAGATAGAAACAGATAGATAGATAGATGCATAGACAGACAGATACATCTTATAGATAGTTATAGATGTAAGATGTAAAAGATAATCCCACACATTAACACTACTCCTAACTGTTTACCTTATTTTTATACCTGTTTTACAAATGAAGATGTCCCCAAAGGGAGGTTTTTGGCGATACTGTAAGGTTTAGCACACTTTTGGGTACAGATTTGTTCCCAAAATATAGTAGGAACACACACACACACAGTATATGCATTTAGCATTTATTTCTTACTGCATTTTACATATTTCTAACATTTTTATACTATATATATATATATATATATATAGACACATATCACACACACATACAGATTGAATATAAATATTCTTATTTTATATATTTATTCTGGCAGGGTTTAGGACAGTGGTAGAACTATCCATCCATCTGTCCATCTCTAAATTTTACACCTCAACAAAAATGTTAATTAATTTATTTTATTTGAATCCCAAAGAAGTAGTCGCAAGTACTTTGACAGCACGAAAAAAAAAAAAGAAGATGCTAAACGCTAATAATAAATTGCACCTTGACATACTAATTGTGCATAGATATGATAGAAGAAATAAATAGACTCACAAGCTTCTACAGTGAAGGAGGCTCTCCATTTCTTTTGCTGTTGAAGTCAAAGTTTGCATTTCTGGTGCAAACTTATCTGAAACAAGGCAGAAGCTAGTCGAGTTGAAACATGTCTTCATCAGATGAATTCATCCTGGAAAAACAAATCCAGAAGTTAAAAGAAACAACACAGGATCACAGCCAAAGATAGATAAGGTTTGTGTCAACCACAATGTGTTTGTGAGACAAATGACTAATTATTGAAATTCAATTCTGGACAACAAACAGTGTTGGTACAACAACTAAAAACCACAAAGGAAAGTAAACAGTTAAATCTTTTACAGTTGGGAACCAGGGTTTTTTGCATTTTCTTCAATTAAATGTTAAATTTGACTCCTGTGACCCCAACATAATCGACTTCCTAAGCAACATGTGTACAGCAAAGTTAAATCTTGCTGTAATACACATTTTGGATGTTTTTTTAGATAGTACCCCAATTCTAATGGCCTGACCTCGGCTTCTATATGCAGGGTGCATCTTCACAGCGCATCAAGAGTCCTGTTGATGATACATCACGTTCCCCAGAGCGCAATAATTACCGTGACTCCGTTAGAGCGGGTGACATATCACCAAAGCACAAGATCACATTCATCTAAATGCCTGTCACAACAGGAAATGATTGGTCATTCCTGAAAGGAGGCTGGACAAATGCCACAATACCAGGGGGAACTCGAGGGAATTACCTTGCCGAGAGACATCCCGCATAAAGACAGATCAGTCATGTGTGCGCCGCGATTATCATGTTAACATGCTTACAGGGACGACTTGAGTATAGCAGCAGAAATGTGATAAAAGCAAACCTCCGATTTCTAAATTTGCCAGATTCCCATGATGCTTTCTCTTCGTGTCTATCTACAGATGCCAGTGCTTTTTTCACTTATGTAACAGCTGGTGCTGTAGGATAAAGATATGATTAATTCTGTAGAGACTTTCTCAAGATATAGAGATAGAATAAGACATCTCTGTAGAGATACTGTGTGAGTTTTGTTAACCCAATAAACTTGAATAGACAGTATGATGATGGATGTCCGATGACAGATTTATTTCATTCATTATCTTCCACCCTGAGAGAAATCAATCAAGAGTTGTTTGATTTATATGATGGTGTATATATGCACATAATCGTATCCTATATTACTGTACAAAGTTGTAAAGCCCTTCAGAGCGGGCAAAGTCACTCGGTGACCTTCTTTTCGCACACTTTTCATTTTTAATGCAGAATTTAATCAATCGTCTCTCGCTCTCATCTGCACAAAGGAAATTGCCATCACTAATGAATGGGAACAAAAAATGACTAAGTTAGTTTTTAAGCCAAAGTAAACACTGTTTAATTTCTCAGTTAGATTAAGGGGAAGCGTGGAGCTGCATCACAATGGAAGAGTGACTGTCGGTTAATGTGTGAGCTTAAAATTCAATGCATAATACTAATAGTCCCTGGTTTTCATATCAGATTTCAGAATAAGAATTTCTAGACTGGCAACGGATGTGCACAAGACTCACGTGCGTGTGTTTGTAATAGGAGAATCAACATTGATTTCATTTTTTATTTATTTATTTTTTTTAATATTTATTTTACAGTGAATTTAGGAACATTTTAGACAATCATCTCAATGACTATCAAGAAGTGGCACAATAGAGCTAAATTCACCCTACTTAAAATATATTTTTAATTGTTATTCATGCTTTTCATATTAATTCAAGGGCTACATTAAATATTTATGCTGCAGACAATTTTTTTTCATCACATTGAAAGACTAAGAACTACAAAAACGTAAAAAGGGATAAAAAATATCTGTTGTCTGGAAACTGAACACATGACTAGAAATAGCAACCATATTTTAGCACCTAAAAATATACACAAAAAAGCAAAATAACCAATCATCTTAAGATTTAATCTTTGATACTTGAAGCATTAACATAAGACTATTGTGTGTTTGTATAGAATATGTCACATTGCACAATTAAGTACACACTCTACATTATATAATAGAGAGAAAAATAGAGATAGACTAGACAAAAGGACACATGACTAGAAATAGTGGACATAATATAGCACCTAAAATATACACATCTTATGTTTATTTTAATACAAAACATTCACATGAATGCATAATTTATGCATTTGACAGACGTTTAATGCACAGTATGTCTGTTGCTGAAATTTGAACATTTGATTAAATTAATATTTTAGTCCCTTAAATAAATCAGGGCTGTTAAATCGATTCATTATGATTAATTGTATCCAACATAAAAAGTATGTGTTTTCATAGTATATGTGTATGTACTGTCAAACAAACATTTTAGAAATATATGTAATATATAAATATACACAGTACACACATATATTATGTAACTTATATCTGTATATCTAACACTTTTATTTTGGATGCGATCAATCGTGATTACATTAAACATTTTAGAATTTACTATACCTTTTTATTGAAAATGCAGGTTTATGTGAAAATAAAATGAAATACAATTAAAAATAAACGCATAAATATATATAAAAAACATGAATATTAATATATAATTACAAAAATCATATCCATGTTAACTGCACCTTAATGTTTTACAGCAATAGGAGATTTGTGATGTTTGATCCTCTGATCTTTGCATTGTCCTACATAAATATTCTTGGTGATCTGCCAATTATTGTTTTATCTTACTATAATTTCTACTACGGCAACAACAACAAAAAGTGATTTTTTCTCACCCATGTCATAATCAGTACAATCATCCTCGCGCTAATTAAAATCCACTCAAGCTTCAGCAATGACAGAGAGTCCAAACATCTCCAAGCACTTGTTTGACTAGCAGCGCTGACAGCATGGTGAGTGCTAAGACAAACTCTCCTTTCTCCATTCGAACTAATCAGATAATTAACACAGAATACAGATGCTGAAACTCACAGACGGTGCTGAGGAGGCGAGGAAGGCTCTGTCCGTCTGCGAGAGCGTTTAGCGTGTTTCTCACGGCTGTCAGATCTCGTGCTTGCTTCTGCTGCACCTTCTGACCCTTCGATGCGCTTGATTTCAGATGATGCTCAGTAAAACAGCACAAGCAGAGCCAAAGGATCCTGCATTTCTGAGATCAGACAGTCAGTCGGTAAACACAATTTGTTTTTGTGTGTGTAAGTTTACCCTATAGCCAGAATAACATTACGGTACGCATCTTCTCATGAGCTCGTGGTCATTGCTGAGGGTTTTGAAATATTTATCAGACGTTTCTGCTAATTAAAACAGAGAGGGATGCTTCAGATGTCCTTAATGCTAATCCAATTTACTGAACCTCTGCCAGTGTTACAGCATCTGTCACTCAGTGGTAACCTAAAGCATTATGGGTATCAGCGACGACCCTCCAGCTGAGCTTGGAGAGGGTAAGGACAGTTTGTTCTGCCTGTCATTTGCAGTCGCTGAGCTGGAGCGAAAAAAAATTGGGAGGTGAAACGGTGAACTGGAATGCAAGTCTAGCAATGTTAAAACAATATAAACTGAGTTTAATAAAGACTATTAAAGGAACGGAAAAGGGTTCAATGCAAACTGAGCTGAATTTAAAGCATTTGTAGCACAAAAATAATGGTTTGTTGCTTAATAAAATAAATAAATAGCCTTAAGATAAAATATTACATACTTTAAGTGTTAACATGAGATAACACATACAGGCAAACAAAATATAAATTAATATATTAATTTATATAATAATAATAATATTTTTTATTATTATATAAAATTAATATTATATAATTTTATTTTATAAATATATTATATAAAAACGGTCACGATTAAATATTACATTAAAATATTAATCAAATTATAGATTTTCTACGCACTATATTTGACAAAATTTACATTTTAAACAGACAAAATATAAATATTACAATTATATTAAATTAACATTAAAATTATTTCATATTATTATGAATATATTTAGAATAAATCAGTTTTCAAGTCACAATATTATTTAATATTTAATCAATTTATTTAATGTAATTAATTAATTACATTATTACATTATATATTACATTAATTATTATGAAATATTATATACTGTTAGTGTTAAAATACATACATACATACAAAATATAAACATTGTGCTTATACAAATAAGTTCATAAGTAGCCTACTAAATTGTAATTTGTGAATACTAACTACAGTTTGTTTTATTTTTCGCTGACTGCTGCAGTCAAATATAACACATCAGCGAGGCAAAGCTGATGGCTACATGAGAAAACGTGCTTTGAAGCGTTTCCTTAATAACTTATGGTTAAAGCGCAACTCGACGGTCAATAGCTGCAAGCGCACTCTGCAGACGCGGCGGCGGCGGTACCTGCAGCGTATTGACATCATATTAAATTCTAATATAGTAATATTTATGATAACTAATTATAGTTTCTCGATTAAATATATGGCTACACACACAATTAAATTTAGTTTATATAATCAATTTAAAAAAATCTCATTAAATTAAAATCAGTGTTATGATATTCTATTCTATTCTATAAAACATTATGCAACAAGTGCTGTCAGTAGAGCTCAACTTGTATTGAAGCTGGAGTATTTCTTTTAAAAAGTTGTGTCTCTTTAAAGTCATGTTTACCTAGTTGCACTGTATATAAAACCTTCAAGTTTTGTTGAATCTCAGTTGGTTTATAAAACATCTTTACTGTACCACCCATGAACCCGCACCATCCCCCTGCCCCTCATAACTCCACCATAGTGTGGATAAAAGTAATTATAGATAGAGACAATCTATGAACAAAAGGTCAACACAGGATTATGGGTACAATTGTCCCTTATATGGGAGCAAAATGCCCCTTCAAAGGTGAAATTGACATTTTTAAAGTTAAAGTCCAGGCGGACAGGAATAGTCTCTGGCCAAAATACACCTACAGATGTAAGTGTGAAAGAGGACAGAGCTGTTTACTCAAACATCCGCTATGCTAATTGACGCATCCGTCCTCCTCTACGCTTTGTTAGATACGCTGCTTTAATGAAAGAATGGTCAAAGAAAAAGAAAATCACATTATCTTAGTTTCCCGCACCTCATCTTTAGAAAATATGTGTGGATTATGAAATATTGTCATGAGTAATTTCATTTCGGCTCTAACTTGTGCTGTACTCTTTATAAAGTAATTTAGATGATATTGACTTTAATGTAAGCATTGTGCTGTGTATATCTCAAGCCTGAAAGCGAACAGCAGAATCCGAGAGCCTGGGTCTGTTCTATAAAGAATCTGAATATTCTCAAGCTCCCACAGCAGATGTGAAGCGCAGACACAGTTTCAAAAAATGAGAAAAAAAAAACTTGAAAAGCTCATTTCAACTGAAATATAGAACAAAATGAACATACTGCTGTGAAGCCACATCTGCCCATCTGTCTCGCTGGAGTCTGTCTGTCCATCACTGATCTTGTGCTAAATAAAACCCTGGTCTCAGTTCGATGAGTGTTACAGCAGTTCTAAGGACACAGAATAAAAGAGATAAAACAAACACCATCATAAAATTCAACATGACGGAGTCTACTGAGTACTTTGTATGATTTGTCCTTCTCACGTGTTATAACTAGGCATGCCATGATAAAAGATCAAGCGGTAAATCACTTTCATGTTAATTTCATGTCCAAATCATCCTGAGTGCCAGCAAGGTTATGTGTCAAGACATTTTGACAGATGTTTGGTTTCATGCTAAGCACTGTTTACATCTCTACTACAAAGAACGAAGTGTTCGATTAAGTGTAAATTGATTTAAATGAAATTAGTTTTATTTTTATTGCTGTAAGTACTATATTGACAGAATCAGGTAGCCCTGCTGAAAAAAAACAGCATATGCTGGTTAGGACCAGCATCCCAGCTTCAAACCATATATAACCAGCTGTTTTTTTCAACAGGGAGAACAAAGCAATTGTGAAAAAAATAATAATTTGTGACTGTGATTTTCATAATTTTGATTTAATTTCTTGTGATTGTGACTTTGTCAAAACGGGTCTTTATATCTCCCAATTCCTTCTTTATTACTTACTATGTTGAGCTGACAAAGCCAACAAAATGAGATCCTACATAAGACTGATAAACATGACAGCTATGTACTAAAACATGCTAGCAACATAATTAATGTTAACATGCTAGCAACATGTTATGAATGGTTTGCTAATTAATGCTAGCAATATGTTAAACACAGTGTTCAAACATGATAGTTTACACGTTAAAACATCACAAACATGCCAGAAACAGGCTAGAAATATGTTAGTAGCATGCTAATTCATGCTAGCAATATGTTAAACATGTTTTAGTGTTAAAACATGATAATTAATGCATCACAAATATGCCAGAAACAGCCCTGCAGAAAAAAAACACCATGTTATCATTAGTACCATATTAAAATACATCACTATTCCAAGCTATAGTCGCTGTTTACATTTCCTGTGACATTCAGAATGTGTTTCAGTTAGACTCAAGGCATCGCTAGGCAATGGTCCAATGATAAATCTCTACCATACTGTATTCTCATTTTCTTGGACAGCCAAATAAAAGGAAGTCTTCAAAGTCACCCGTTTTCACGGCAGCAGCATTACACCTGTGATGATTCACATTGTTGGTTGTAATTACTGCTGTGACATTTTCTATTAATTAGGTTACCGGCGAGTCCTCGCTTGGATTTCTCTGTAGCAAAGGTCAACCTCAGCAAAAGTCAAAGGGCCGTCATGCTGCATTTTGCAATGGGGCGACTGGGAGGGTAATCACTTTGATTGTCAATAGTTCCCATGCAACTGCATCGTGAATGTGGTCCATACTACAAACTGTCATTTAAAGGGTTCATGACCTGCTTTTTTAAAAATAATTTTGTAGGTACACTGTTCTCTGAGGTCCAATTTAAAGGTCATCAAGATTATACATGGAAACAACAGTAATTTAGAAGTAATAGGCTATTTCTGTCATGTATTTAACTCTCCTCATTAGAACACTGTCTTTGAATAACCCTGGAGGATTGTTGGGTCGCCTAATGGCGAACAGTTGTGTATTTTTGACACTACGTCCTTCATAGATGAACGCCACTGTCATTTAGGTCAAAAACACATAAATACTCCTTAGATATCAAACAATCTTTAATAATAGACAAAGCAACAGTGATCAGTGATAAAAACAGTTACTCACACTTGTGGCACACTTGTAGGCAGAGACGTAGAATCAATGGGCGGAGCTAAACAGGCAGCGATGCAGAATCAATGGGCAGGGCTAAATAGGCAGTGATGTAGAATCAGTGGGTGGAGCTAAACAGGCAGTGATGTAGAAGCAAGTGTTAATTTTCTTCTGTGGAGGCGGGGTTTACAGTGATGTATCACTGTACGTCACAGAGTAGAAAATTCCTGTTGCTTTGGCAAACTGACTTCAATATTCTGCCTTTAAATTCTGAAATTTATAGGACGTTTTTCCAATGACCTGTTATATGTCAAAAGATCAAGGAAATGTTGGTTTCTCAGTTCATGATAATGCTTTAAAGAGCATCCTCCTACAAAAGATCCAGCTTACGGTGAGGTAAAATTACAACACACAAATATATAAATAACGTCAAACAAACAGCAGGCGTAATGTCTTACACACATGAGAAACTTCTAGACGCAGCTTTCATTAGCACCATCCTGCTGCGGTCTAATCAAGAAATGGTATGTGAAGACATCTCCATCGAACAGCATTTGTGTTGCAAGTGATTAATGCACTTGCACTTGAAGGCACTGAGTTTGTCTTTGTGATGGGAATCGAACAGACTGCGATGATCAACGCCGCTCCATCTGGCCATTAGTTATTCTTACCACAGCGCTCTGATTCAGTCACACTAACAGGAGTTAAACTTGGAGCGTGAATATCAGATACCAGCGAGCTGTCTCTGGCCTTGTTTTGCTGTCTGAATATCCCTCATTTGCTCTCATTGTGAACAGTTACATGTCTGCGAGTAACAAAGGCCGGTTGCTATGGAGAGCCTCCTCAAGGGATCCACGCTGCAGTACAGGCAAGACCTTTAGCAGGTGAAATTACAGTGGACTGTCGGCTGCCACCAGCTGAAAGCTTCCTCATTCAAATAACATGGATAATACACTCTTCTCTGTAACACCGGCTGTGAAATTATCGGTCAGACTAGAGTAAGTGTCATTTGACAATGTAGAAAATCGGTCAAGAACAGGTCCAGATGTCAGCACAGCATTGTGGGCAGCAGCTCGACTTGTGTTGAGACAATGCTTTAAGCGACCCGAGCTCCCAATCCTATTCCACCCATTTCTTCTTTCTATGAGTATAAAGGCAGAAAGGCCAAAATGCACCTTGAAAAAAAAAGAACATGTCCAGGTAATATTTTAGTAAACAGTATTAATAATTTATTATTAATAAATTACAATGTGCTTTAAAAACATTAAGGCGGTGTGATGTATGATGTAAGAAAAATTTAAGATGGAAATGTAAGAAAATTAATTATATTTTGTAGTATTTATAAATGGCAAAATATTTATGATAGCAAAAAATCCACAGAAAATAAAGAGAATTACAAATAAGTTAAATAAATGAAGGAAAGCATGAAGGAAGGAAGAACATTAATAAATAATTATGAATTAAAACATTATAATTGGATTTATCTATATATATATTTTTATTGAACTGTTTTTAAAAAGTAAAAAGTAAAAGTAAAAAGTAAAAAGTAATGCAAAAATGTAAATTAAATTAAGATAATTATTGAAATTGTGAAGTATTTATAACAGCAAAAGGGAATGTGAAAGGAATTATAGATATGTAAAATGAAGAAAGGGAGGAAGAAACAAACAAATAAGAAAGAAAGATGCACGACGGTAATAAAAAATGAGAAAAAGCAAATAAAGGCAATTACAAATAAGTTAATAAGTCATTAAAATTAAATGTATTAAATATATAATTAAACAAAACTGGACAATGCAAACATTATCTTCAGGCTTTTTTGTTTTTGGAAGTTTTACAGAGATTTTAGGCACTTTTCAGTTGGTCATCTTTGAAGATCAGTTGGACCAGTTTACACCACGTAGACCAAGCAAACAACTTTTGACTGGTTTCAATTATTTAAAAAATTTAGACATTTTATTGTACAACTCCTGTGGTTGGATATTACCAGAAATCGTTTGGTGGTCCCAGGTGCTTGTACCATTTGCTGGATTGCTCAGTGTTGGACGGTGAATCTGGTGATTTTACTCAACATTTTGTTTACTTACACAATTAACTAATCAGGACAGCAGCTGTGGGAAGCGACCTCAAGGTGTTGCCTAGCAACTTGTGCGCTGTGGTCTGGCTTCACGCTTGATGTGTGCGACTTACTGCAGCAGTAAAACTGTCTCCCCAACATCTCTGATTTGTGCCTCTCCAGGCCGTACGAGTGTTTGCGGTTCATAACAGCACACGCAGCAAACAGTTCGACAGCACACTCTTAAATCCAATAGCTCAGTGCACACACACACACAGGCGCACACACCTCAGGCATTGTCACAATTTTCCGGATTCAGCTCTGACCTTTGCTTTAATAATAAGAAACAAAGAGACAGATCGAGCCGAGATGATGTCCTCATATCCCGGCGAATGATTTCAGTAAGCAGCACATAATTCTGTGTTATGGAGCATAAAAAATAAAGAGCTATCATTGCATTCCCCGCAAGCCGTAATCACATTTACTGAGCTTCGCTCGAAGTTGAACTTGCTTACAATGCTATACTTTCAAATTAATGAGCGACTGCAGAATCAAATGATCTGTAGATAGATGAGGCCTCAGCGCTTGGCTAAATGGCTCATAATAAATAACCCAATCCCACAGGTTAACTGAGAATTAAAGGACTATTTTATTGCATTTGGACATTATGGCTGCTTCTGTCAATAGAAAACTCTTAAGTGATCCACTGTTGACCTTAACGCTTCTATTGAGATGTTGCCCGAGTCCACTAAGGTCACTTCATCTAATCGAATCTCTTTTCTGAGAACATTTGCGGTTGCCGTTTCACTGCAGAACAAGAATGAAAGCCCCTAGAGCGATCCAGAAACCCGAGGTGATTCATTTTGAAGTTTGCATTAAGTAAGAGTGAGAGAAGAAGAATCATTTGGGTTCATGTAGTTCGAACCTTCTGTTTCCTGTCTACAAGCTTCTCTTCGATGGGCGTCCCTGCTGCGACCGGCACAGTGCGCGGACTGACAAATGGGAGTCGTTCGGGAAATTCCTTTTGGCTTTATCCCTAGTCAGTCTCGGCTGTTTTATTTGGAGATTACAGTGCTTGTTGATGTGATACTCTGTTCCGACATCAAAGTTTGACTGATCTTGCAGGCAGTGTTGAAATCATCCTGTTAAAAAACTTTCAAAAGCTCCTGAAACACTAGGGTATTGCTCCGGCTGCAAGGTCCCAGGCGGTTTTGCGCCGTCTCTTCTTCCGAGGCGTTCCCACCTGATCAAACATCTCGTCTTTGATGAGAACAATTACGAGCGGACGGTGGGACTCACAAACAACAGCAAAATGATGAGTGAGAGGAGTTTGATTCACACTCCCACGAGGCAGTGATGTTGTATTGAATCATGAATGTTGTAGATCCTCCTTCAATGCCAACCAATAGAAGTAGAAATGTAACACCAACAGCACCTCCTGTCACCAGTGAATTCATCGGGACAAGAAGTCCAAAACTGTCAAAACAGAGTGGAATTAAATCTCCTGAATATCTCAGCTCCTAGACAGCAAATCATTTTGGCTATACTCTTAAAAATAATGGTTCCAAGAGGGCTTTCACGCCGGAAGAAACTTTTCATAGTTCCAGAACTATTGGTGGAAGTTGGCAATTTTATGAATGGTTTTATTTCTAGGAACTCTTTTTGGGGGAACTAAATTAGCTCCTAGAGTGACGTAAGTGTACGCTGATCATGAGCCAAATGCATACAAAACACTGGCTACCTGGAATTTTCAAAAAGCCATGTAAAAATATTTTCTCCTTGAACATGAAAAAAAAAAACAAAAATGACAATGGTATTTACGGTAGCACTTTATTTTACGGTTACACCTATTAGTTGCTTATTAGCATGCATATCATTAGAATATCAGCCATTTATTAGTGCTTATTAAGCACATATTAATGCCTTATTCTACATAACCTTATTCCACATCCCTAATCCTACTCAAAACCTAAATTTAACAACTACCAAACTAGCTATTAATAAGCAGCAAATTAAGAATTTATTGAGGGAAAAGTTGGTAGTAAATATTCAACAAATGTTGCCTATTCTAAAGTGTTACCTTATTTGTCTGTTGTCTGCAGCGTTGTGTTCGTTTCTCAGCCTCGATGATAATGCTGCATGTTGTAAAAGGTGATTTAGTCAGATTTTCACGCTCTTAAATTGTGTCTACATTCCATTTTGGTTATCATGAAACACACAACCCACAACAAAAACAGCTACGAACACGCTGCCCTCTTTTTCACTGGTTGTTGATGTTTGTAAATGATGTAAATAAACATGTCAATATCAGTCACTTCAGAGTTTCTGCTGCCAGTGCGAATGCAACCAGAAACTGGCCTGAGGAACAAATTGGTTTTCTAGGAAAGACCATGCTGGCTAGTTCCTAGAACTATGCAGTGTGAAAGCCCCTTTTCTTAGACATGCCACAAAATAACCATTTTGGGTTCCCCAAAGAACCTGAACACTTAGCCTATTAAAAGAACCGCTGCGAAGAACACTTTAATGGTCTAAAGAACATTTTCCAGGTTCCATGGATGTTACAGGTTCCATGGATGTTACAATTTCTTGACGGAACCATTGATTTCAGTGAAGAACCAAGAAGTCATATTTGTGAGCAAATTTTTAGAAATACTGGTAAAACTCTACTATAGGGACCAGTTCTTACTATTAAGTAGTTGATTATTTGCATGCTTATTTTTTAACATATTGGCTATTTATCAGTACTCATTCTGCATGACCATATTCTACATCCCTAATCCTTTCAAATACCTATACTTAACAACTACCTAACTATTAATAATAGGCATGTTACTAGTGAGAACTAGACCAAACATAACTAGGACAAATATAACTAGGAATCACATAAAAACTAAACCTAAATTAGGAAAGAACAAGCTCTAAGCAATAAAATTTGCTTCAGAATTTACTGACTGTCATATGATGTTAATTGCATCTTTAACCCAACATCCCAGTATCAAGTGTTTCTTGGCAGCTGAATTACAACACAGAGAAGATTACATGCTTGTTGATCCTCTTCATTACCGCTAATCCCAACAAACGCTGATACAATCACCTTGCCGCGATCACTGCAAAAATCAAAGCTGCCTTATCTTTCTGTGGCCTTACGCAAAGAATCAGGGGTCTGTATAAGAAATAATCAAAAGAATGGCTGTGTAAAACAATGGTTTGATGGCATACTGACAATAACCAGTGCACGTCTGAGTATGAGATGAGTCCCGTTACAGTCGGTCTGCTTCAGATTTGACACGTGTCATACAGGTGCACTCTCCTCTTGTGTCCATAGCAACTAAGCACACCGTAGGATCGACTGCGGAGCTGACAGCTGATTGGTGATAGCGCTCTGATGTTGCGTTGACTCCTCTCATGATTTGAACCTGAGAATTGATTATCATCAATGAAGTGGAAAGAAAACATCAGCTGTCAGTTTTCAGTGTAGTGAAAAATTATGATTAGTCCTCCTCACAAGTTATGAAAACACGTTTATTTGAGGTCAAGACTATTTCTGGAAAGTGCCAAAACATTTTAAGACACCTGCATTAAATGCTGCATTAAATGCTAACATAATTAAAGGTGTTTACTAAAGTTAAAACTTTGAGTTAATTATCTTGATGCTCAACTCCCAACTATCTAAAACCCACCAAGAATACCAATAGAAAGTTGCCTGCCAACATTAACACTGGCGGAGAGATTTGTGCAGGCAAGCGCCACTTATATTTTGGCTAGAAAATGCAAAAGTCTAGTTAATTATACAGACATTCAAACGAGAGGCCAAATGCCAGCCCTTTCCTCTGAGATATGACCTGTGTCTGCAGCAGACCACTATTTTTACATCATTTTCAATTATCATCTAAAACAGGCCAGAGCCCCTGAGGAAAGGAGCCCGATTTCCATGCCAGGTCCTTTTTATGGAGACACACTGCAGTTTTACATTTCCCCCCTTTTTTTTTAGTGACTGATGCAAGGAAACAGCATAGAATTTATAAATGTGAAAGTTAATTATAATTATATTTAGTAATATTTAGCTCAAGCATCACTATTATTATTATTATTATTATTGTGGAGAGTAATGCAAAGCATTTCTGAAGCTCAAACAGCATAGCATGACTGTAGCAATGCCAAGGTCATAGGTTTAATTCCCAGGGAATGCATGATCAATTTACACCATGAATGCAATGCAAGGTGCTTTGAGTAAGTGTCTATTAAATGCACAAACGTAAAAGTTATTGCATATACTTAAACCCTAACACTAACTATCAATACACAATTGCGTCAAACTCTTGATTAGTACAACTCTGCTCTGCAATGCTATAGAACCACAATTATGTCCCAAAGAACCTTTCAATTAATGGCTGTTTTCTTTTAACATTTTAATAACTCTTAAAAAGTAAAGGTTCTTTATTGGAATCATTGGAATGGTCACTGATCACTGAAAAGTTCTTTGGGGAACTAAAAAGGAATCTTCTTACATTGCTATAAAAACAACTAATTTTTAAGACTGTAAAAAACCATTTTGCACTATAAAAGTCCATTTGTTGAGTGGAAAGGTTACATGGGGGATCTTCAAGGAAGAGTTTAAATTCTGAAGACAGCTTTGCATGCAACAAAACAAATGGGGAACAAAGCATTAAAAGTGGTCCATACAGCTCATGCAAGTAATGTCTAATGATTCGTTCTTTTGAGTCAGATCTTTTCAATGAGTTCAGAAAATAATTCTGAATGATTAATTCATGAACCAGACTTTTTTCATTCATGAATTCAGAAGTTTTTTCATGGAACCAATAAAGTACCTTTATTTTTAAGAGTGTAACAACTATATACAGCATTTAAAGATTTGCTGCTAGCTGGTAGTATACAATTGCCTATCAAACACCCCAGCAACTGCACGAAAAAAAAAATTCCATGCAAGAGCAATATAATAATCTAGTACTCACATACATTGCATTTGATTTGTTTGCTGTATATCTAACAGAAATGAAAGGTGTAAGGGAAAGGGACGGGCCCTCAAATTCCTTCTGCTAAGTGTTTTTGAATGCGTAATTGCATAAAGGCATGATAAAGTGCCATTGTCCAGGATAATTACTTTAGAGATGCACTCTTGTTATGCACTAAATGCTGCAAAGTTTAGTGTGACACTGCCTTAATGATTTGAGACTCAGGGGGTTCATCAAAGTAGCTCGGTCTCCCCGAATGACTGACAGATAAATTAATGTTGTCAAGTCTAGGAGATGAATGATCCAATCCCCTTTGAGCCATCGCTGCAGGGCTGAAGGATGAGACAGCCCTCTTCTCTGAGGTTCTGGCCTTTCATCCCGTCAACTCGACATCCGTGGAACTCACTCAAAGTCGGAAACAATGCTTAAAAACAAACACGAGGGAAAAGGGACTTATGAGGTTTTAGAAGGTTTTGCAGAAGGACCTCTGAAGTGGAGCCGCGGCTATTAAGACGCGACAGACTGACTTTTGAACAAACCCTATCGATACATAAAAAAAGAGATTACACTAGCAGGCTCGGCTAGGTCTATGCACCTTTATTAAAATTCTGCGGCTTTCTCAGATGGAATACTAAGCAGTTACACATGGGAAATCAGATTGTGGGAAGTTCCTTTAAAGAGAATAGCTGTGAAGATAATCCCAGTAGCTTCGAACACGGCTGGAAGAGTTCATCAGCTACGTGCTACATGCTAGTTGTGCTAATCAAAGTGCTTGCAGCAATCTCTCTTTTCTTAGTTTTTGCATTCGTTTCTCTGAGTACATGGTGCTTGTTGTTGATTTTTAATTCTATTTGCGCTTCCTTTCTTAAAAGTCCTCATAAGGAGCTTGCTAGCAGTGTGCATGTTATTCTAATCTTAAAGAAACAGTTACCTAAAAATACCTAAAAATAAATTATTCATGTGCTCTCAATTCCAAAATCTGAAGTCTCTTTTATACACATAGTACAACAAAAAAGCTTCACGAAAGGATGCATTATAAAAATGGCCCATAAGACTCATGCATGCAATGTCATATTTATGAATGAATCATTATTTTGAGTCAGATTTTTACAATGACTCACTTGATCCAGTTCACAAAACAATGCTGAATTATTCATTCATGAATCACACTGTTCCGGATGTTAAATTCCGGTTGTTGTAACAATTATTGGCAAAAACATAGGGTACTTTTTGGCATGTTTGGACAGATACCGAAATGTACAATATGAATGAATATTAACAACATCTCAAATGGAAACACTGTGACGAAATTGTACTACTTTTGTGATAATTTCATGTTTTTGGTGTATTTCATGCTTAGTTTTTTAAGTTGCAGCATATAAAAAATATTATTTTGTGTCCCACAACAAACAAAATAAATACTGCAAGATAAGTAATGATTAAATGAGTACAGGTTTTAAGGTTATAATTTCAATGGTCAAAAATACAATAGTATCAAGTGACTAATTCAATTAATTTAATATTTAACAACAGGGAAAACTTATACATCTGTAAAGCTGTTTAAACGTAAACGATTTACATTTTATGTGCTGTCAGTAATTCTGTATTTTATGTTTTATTATCTATACTATCTAATCATTTTACGTAAAATACATAACAATACTGTTGCATATTCAATTTACAGACTCAACAATCTAGTTGGAGAAGAAGATTACTGTTTTGAAAGCTGTTAATCGTTGCATTGTTAGCTCTAGGTTTTAGTTTGGAACAAGAGTACAGCTTAAAACTGCTGAATTCTGTTGAGCTTAAGCTGTGATTTGCCTGTGTGCATGAAAAACTTTTCCATTCCTCCAAGTTAAGAGTTTGTATTCTCCAGCAGCAAGGTGGATAAGCAACAGTGCATTACTAATGCAATCCAGTAAAAACACTTTATCAGATGAAATACACATTTCTCCTGACACACCGCGCACAATTTCCTCATGCCTGCTGCTTCCCTTCAACAACAAACCTTCTAATCCAGCAAAAAAAACCCAGAGGGCTCCATTTTAGACTACAGCCAGTACCCGGATGCTCCATTTGTCCCAGATGGCTGGAGACTTCCCTGGTGCTCCCCGTGAGCCATGTGTTATCTTTTTCTAATTGCTAGTTTATGTTTTAACACTTGAGCTGGTCACAGCTCATTCCAAACGGCTTCGCCTCTAACGACTTTACACCCCACGATGGCGACTGAGTTACACTGCGTCGTAAATCACAGTAATTAAACGTACTCGTCACCACAGTTGAGATAGAGATGGAGGTTTAGCAGATGGAGAAATGGCCATCATTTGTCGGAGGTTGGTTTCTGATTTACAGCATGTCAAATGTAATATTGCGTGTTGATGATGCCGTGTCGAATGCAATTGAGTGTCCATTACCTCACTATAAACATAATAAAGGGGGTAACACAAGAAAATGGCTCTTGACATGGAAACATAACAATCAGTCATGGTTAAATGGCCTTGTATAGTCATGTTCTCCATGTGTATTAAATTACAGAATATTTATCTGTCTGTATATAGTGAGATTTCATCAGGATTAGTGTTCAGGGGCTCTCAAAAGCCATTCAGCTCTTTGCAGCTGTGCCCAAAATTGAAGTCCCATTGGCTCTTGGCAGGCTGGAGAGAGCTTGTGGCTAAATCCCTCCCTGGGCGACCGCTGTGCCCTCAGCCTGACCCAGGACGTCATGGTCATAATACCCCTCATATGTCTACCGCAAAGGGGAATCGTTCCTTCTAGTCCCAATAGAGTGTCTAGTAAATTCACACTTCGTTGCTTCGTCCAAACTAGAGTTCAATTCCATCTGCTTCTCCTGATCGGCCTTGTTTCACATTGTATATAAGAAAGGTTCCAAAATGGGGATTTGGCAACCAAGCCATTGGGGAATCCATTAATAATTCTTAAAAGATGCATTATTTTCTTTAATGCAAAGAACTTTTGAAAGTACCTTTTCCCATTACATTTCTATAAATAGCTTTATTATGGGCATTGATGGTTCCACAAAGAACCTTTAATTTCCATGGAACCTTTCCAATGCACAAAATGTTGTTTATAGTGGAAAAAGGTTCTTCAGATTATTAAAAAAGTCTTCACACTAAGAAAAAAAGCTTCTTTAACGAACCCAAAATACTCAGGGAGTTATATATAATCTCAACAGCATTTTTGACTTCAATACGCAATGTTTACTGCATATCCAACAACCTCCAGAATGAGAGCTTAAGTAAATGATAAATCATTACCACAATAATTACATGTGAGAAGAGTCTCACAGCTGCTCTAAGTGCACATACTGAAGATGTGTGAATTAACTAGTTACTTTAGCCCAAATTAAATGAACACAGTGACACCAGGGGTGAATTAATCAAAGTGAAATGAATGACAACTTATTTCTCACATTGCACAAATGCTAGAATTTGTCCTGCCCACCTACAACATGAAACTTCATGTCAGTGAAGTAAGCCAAACAAAACGGACAGCTAAGATGAAAGTGACACAAGATGAAATCGAGTTAAGTGGCCTTTGCAGTCGCACAAGTTTCTGGATCTCATTAGCTCCTCCTAGTCAGCGAGTGTAAAAGTTAGTTTTATAAAGTTAAGCTGCTTTATTGGCGTTTCTCATTGGCTGATGGGGATTAATGGCCGATTCCTGCTGCGGGATACCGACCCGTGTTTCACTTCCTGTCAGCAAAGTCACTTCTATTGAGGTTAAAGTGAGGACGACTGCGCTAATAAGATTTTATCTGAGCTTCACTCTTGAACTGCTAGATCACATCTAACAGTCTTCACTGAGGCAGGAGTACATACACCTATATATAAAATACAAAGGGAGAGAGGAAGTGAAAGATCAAGAAACGAGCACCATAAACTGAGAATTACGCTTTGAGATGTCCTTCCAATGTCCTCAACGTTATGGCTCATGGTGCCTCTGAAAGAGCGTGCTTGTAAAAACTGAGGAAATATTTATAGTATGCATGTCAAATTATAATTTTAATTATAATTTGACACACTTAACATTTGATATAATTTGAGTGCAATTATTATGTTGGTGTGTTTAATGGAAAGTGACATATTAGTTACTTTCTCATTATTTCACTTGTGCTGTTTTTTTTTGAGTATTTTTACTCAAGTATTTTATTATTATTATTTATTTATTTTTGGTGTTGACAAGCATTTGTTTCGCCAACAAATTAATACCTCTAAAGATGTCATTTTGCTTACAGTGTAGACAGCTTCATTCAGTAGAATGGAAGTGATCTTGTGTTGTTCTGTTGCAGTGTAAACATGGTGTCTAGTAAATTAAATAAACAGAAAGTGAATGAAAATTAATCATTTGAAAAATAAATCAGGAATTATAAAGTAAATGTAAAATTACAAAAATTATGTATAGTTTATGGTGTATTTATATTGCACGAATATAATAATAATAATGAAAATATATTATTATAGAATTATTAATATTATAATATTTTCTATAATATAATATCATATATTATATCATATCATATCATATCATTAAAAAAAAAGTTCCACCAAACACATATTCAGCTATTTTAAGTAATCAGAACAATGGAATGGAATATTATATTACATCAATACATTTACTACTACTACTACTACTATTATTACGTTTATTAACATTGAATATTTACAAATAAATTTAAAATTTGTAGTAATATTTTTATTATTATTTAATATTTATAGTATAACAATAATAATAATAATGTGAAGTAATATCATTTATTATTATTATTATTATTTAATATTTTATAATTTATATAATTACAAAAAGTATCCGTAAATATTCAATTAGTTTATTTAATTGGGACATACAAATGTTTATTATATATTTATATTACATGAATATATTTAATAATAATAATAATAATAATAATAAATAATTAGGAATTATTTAAAAATATATATTATATTACATTATATTTACAGTGGTAATACTAATAATACTAATAAAAAAATATTATTATAATTATTTTAATATATAATTTGTATTCTTTTAATATATAAAAAGTACTTCAAACTTTACCCCAAAACATATTCAGAATATATTGCATCAATAAACAAATAAATAAACAATATCCAATCTGAACGCATTTGTCAACTAGGAACTAAGGCCATGTAGTGAAGCCAGACCATGGTCTGTGACCTGCTGAAGAATCATTTTCATCCTCCTAATTATGCTTTGGCCACCCAAATTATTAGCCCTCACATCTCCAGATGGCATCACACTCTCAGTTCACTAAGCAAAAGAGCTTGACCGAGGGCACACCGTCTTCCTCTGCTTCAGCTCAACACTGCAGTCTACAGTACTCCGTGTAAACCTTCAAAGATGATCACATTTCTCTGTGAATCCTGATCTAACATCACTCACAGTCTTGTCTGGCGATTGATACGATGACAAAAGCTAGCGCTGTCTTTTAATTGTCACCATCTGTGTTTTCAGGCTTCATTAGAATGCCGTTCGATCCGACCGTGATACGCCGCATCCGGCTTCTCTCGCAGGAAAATCCACAAGCCTTCTACTTTTGGCCTGCTTTCAGGGTTGTGGATATCATATCAAATTAAATTCCCTAATTAACATCCTTCAGGGGGTGAACAATTAAACATTATTTCAGAATCGACCTCAGTTGACTTAGCAGGAAAAACACAACGCCAAGAGCTCAAAAGCAGCCTGCTGTGTTGTACCCATATATTTCAGCACGCTAGGACTCAAACAGCGATGGGGGTGCGGTTTTGGCTGGCTGTGGAGGTTTGTCTGGTGTGACACGCTGCTCTATTATCCCAGAATAGAACACTTGAAGCTAATTATCGCTGTGTGAGCACAGTGGGCCCTAAGGGGGCCGGTTCCTCTACTTTAGATGTGTGAGTAATGTAGAGGAAGGCTACGGTTAATCTCTAAAGAACTGACACTCCGATACAGAGCAGAGGTATTTTGTGATGCTCAGCACAGCCGATCTGGGCCACAGACGAACAGAGCATTGAAATGAGAGTAAATATTTGTTTGCTCGCACTTACTGTAACTAATTAAGCAAACCACAAGACAAAGCAGGTTATAAAAACAGAGAAACAAGCAGAGCATTAACATTACTGGAGCTCAACAACTGAAAAACAATTCAATTCGCTAATTAGAGTGTGTCACTGTACAATATATATATATATACACACACACACACTTATTTTGGTATACAAAATAACTTATAGAATACACACACACACACACACACGTAATATAAAACTAACTATGATAAAAAAATTAAAATACGAAATATATACATATATAATATCCAGTATTCCTTTTTGCTTTAGATACATGGTGTTTTATGAATCTGCATTAATGACATGAAAGTAACACTAAAATGTGTTGAAAAATGTAAGGTTGTTTAATTATTTTAAATGTTATAATCACATTAACTTTGGCAGCCTTTAAATACTTAGACTGAAATAAAAACGAAATAATCTTTAACTAAAATTAACCTAAAACTAACAATTATAATGACATCAAAACTAGATTGAAAAGACAAACCTAAAATAGAAATAAACTAAATTCTAAAATATAATAACTTCAGCCTGGATAATTTCCATATCTGTGATATATAAAAATATATAGTTTTTGAAGTTGTAAATAAAACAAAGGTTTTATTGGAGTGTGTTTACAAAGAAAATACTATGTTTTTGTACAGTATACAGTACTTCATAATTCCCGTATATTTTTTCTACTGAAAAATTTCACATTTAATTCAGTTTGGTTATTCTTTGTCATTATTTACTAGCAATTTCTGTCTGCAAATTGTTTCTAATCCAAATACGTGGGAAACTAAGTAACACTGAATTACAGCTTTTTTTGTGAACAAAACCTTACATAATATTAGATGTGAAAAAAAAAAAAAATCTGAAAAGTGTAAAGAAAGTGTAAACGAAAAGTGAAGTGTGTAATTTCTTTCTATGGGTAGTTGACAAATATAAATGGGACTGAACTGTGTCCTGTGGCGTGAAATAGCAAAAATATAGAAAAAAATGTAACATAGATGTTTCTCATATGCCAGATTGATTCTTCTAAATATATAGTCCCAACCAGCCCAACCAATACAAGATTAAGGCGAGAAAATATGAACACAGATGGCACTATTGATAAGAATATGCACACTTCCAGGATTAAAACAAACATATTCAACTATGTGTCCAATTACACACTTTAAAATAGAGGTAAGTTATTTGAACTGGTGTTTGATGAAAACCTTTCCACTGAAAAAAAACAAAAAAAGGTAAAATGTTGTTCCTTCACCCTAAGAGAAACTGTTCTTTTAAGATCTGTTCACTGAAAGGTTCTTTGAGGAACCCAAAATGGTTCTACTGCATCACTGAAACCCTTTTTGGAACCTTTATATGGACAGTATGAGGACAGTGAAGGTGAGACAGAAGGAGTGTGTGTTTGACCTGTCTCTGTGCCTCACATACACCTCTGACTGGTAAACACTTTCAAAAGCTCTTTGTCCGATGCAGGCCTTCCTAACTGTCCACCTCGAATCTATTAAAGCGCAGGGGATGATATGCTTTTAAGCCTCATTACTCCGAGGGTGAAGAGCGTTCGCCAAGTAGTGCTGCGCTGACCCTCAACTCCACTTCCATTAGCATAATTGCATTTCAAACGATTGGGATGTCCAAGAGACGAAACTATCAAAATGCTCCGACGCGTTCGGCTCACCTTCATAAGCGTCAGCGGCAGTGGTCACCCGAAGTAACAGAGACTCCCAGGAGTGACGTGGCAAGCTTCCTGCTGTTCTGATACTCTTCGACTGCTAGTTTTCTCTCCATCCATCTGTCCATCCGTGTTCCCTGTCCAAACTGTCTCTCCGGTGGAGTGTTCTCTCCCACCAACTGTCCAATTATCTCCCAGCCTCCCTGCGTGATGCACGCCTGCCGACCAGTCGCAGTTTTGTCCGTAGAGCACCGTCTCCCTTTTTTTTTTTTTCACATATGCCTCCATCTTTCTGTGAGTGATTGTGATAAATGGATCCAGAGGCGTGTCTGTGGGTAGGGCGGCTTTTTCCCCAGAGCTCTCAGCCATCAATCAGGCTTGTCTCCCAAGTCCAGGTGTCCATAAACATGCGCATAAAATAGGATTTTTTCAGCAGGTGGATGACTGTCCTTGGGAGAAGAAGAAAGTCATATTGGAATACAGTATATTAGAAACACGTCCCTTATGTCCCTCAGTGTTTACAGTTATCTGACAGTAGCTTAAAGACCGGCCCAGTCCATCATTTGTCTTGAAATTGCTTTGAAGGGAAACAGGAAGCCGTTTACAATATGGCCATCATACACAAGCCTAATTTTGTACAGAAATGCAAGTGGGATTCGCTGGAAACTGAGGGAGCGAGTCGTAAATAAAAGCCCAACGACGCTGTTGCAATACAGTTGTGCACTGTTGACTCTGACATTTCGGTATCTCTGATCAAAACCGAATCCGTAAACTTTACGGCTTTGTTCCAGGGAAAGGGCAGCTGGTTTTGAAGCTGCTCATAAACAACATATGCTGCGAACAGTCCTGGACACCCTAGAGGCAAATCTAACCTTGAGGCTCTGGAGCAGATGTTGGAATAGAAAATGCTGGGGAAAACCTGATCATAGCCGCTTTGGAAATATGAAGCATGGCATCTAACAGCAAATGGTAAGAGTAAAGTGACAGGTCTGTATGATGTGAACTGTTAATAAACCTTTCCAGAGGGATTTTTAATCATTTTGACCTGCAGATGTGATGTTTGACGCGATGCATTAATTGTCATTAATTACTCAACCTCACGTCGTTCCAAATCCATAAAACGAATGAAGATATTTTCAATGAAATCCAAGCACACGCACACAAAAAGTTTTCTCTTAACTTCAAGTAATATTTTAATGATGTCCTTACTACCTTTCACCCAAAAATGAAAACTGTCATTCAAACCTGTATGAGGTATTTTGAAGAGATCAATAGTATTTTTCCCCAATGGCTACCAGCAACTGTTTGGATATCAACGTTTAAGTGGGAATCAGCATTTTCCCCCCCAATAATCTTAAACTGAAATCTTTTGTAACAATTTAAATTTCTTTATCATCACTTTGATCAGCTTAATGCAGAATTAAAGTATTAATTTCTTTCTCACACTAAGTAAATAAGTAAATAAATAAAATACAATAAACATTTTTGCTGACCCCAATAGAAAACACTAAATAAAAACATAAAAAAAAAAAAAAAAAACCTTATGATGCACATGAAGCATGGCATCTTCCATCAAACATGTTTCTCCGGTGGTAATAGTGAAGTGTAAAGGTCTATATGTTGTGAATTTTTAATACACCTTTCCAGAGGGTTTTGTCTTATTGTTGGATGTTAAAATTTCATGTCACGTTATTACAGCTTTCAGCTGAAAACAATGCATTTTTAATGGAAATTTTTGTACTGAGAAGGAGGCATTCGGGTGTAAACATACTCTTCTGCAGAAAGTAGAAATTATGATATAGACGGTAATGTAAAATATATGAGCCTTCAGTTTCCTATATTGGTCACATGAAGCACTGAAAGAAAAGCTGAGCAGCAACAGTAAGTCTGTGGTTTGTATTTTGGTTGGTGTGTGCAATATCAAACTCAAATAGACTGCTTGAGTATATTCACTGAGAAGGTGAAACCTCCCCTCAATGTCAGAGACGTGATAGATGGATAATGACAGAGCCAATGCAAAAAAACCCATTCAAAACAACAGCACAGCTGACTATTATAGAACGGCACAGGGCCAAGTCTCAATACCCACAATTCCATTCAGACTCCATCTTTATATTCAGTATGTATACTATGAGTGTAAAAGAACAAAGCCCCCCACCCCCCCATTTTTTAACCATTCATCTTTCATTTATTGTCACTTTTTCAAATATAAATATTGATTTAAAATATTTAATACAAATATTAAAATACAAATTGTTATATATATATATATATATATATATATATATATATCTTTTTAAAGCCTATTATGCTCACCATGGCTGCATTTATTTGATCTAAATGTACTAGCACAGCTTATATACACAGATTATATATATATATATTTAATGTTATAGTGCAATGCATGTTTCTGCAGCATTTAATGCTATTGAAAGAAGCATTAATACTCAACATACACTGGCAAAAAATGTTTCAGATTAGCTTTGATTTGTGATGGACTTGTTGTGCTGTATTTTCACATTTAATGTGTATAGAAAAATTGCTGGCGGCTGCAATCTCGGGACATAGTGAAACCGTTCCCAGAATGTCATTGTGTGTCATTCAGCACTAACACTCTCTAAATGGCACTGTCGTCTTCGGTCATTTGTGTAATTAGGTTGCTTTCTCATTCAGAAAGCCAGAAGAAGGAGAAAGCGAATCTGCCATCATCAGACATCTCTAAGTACTCTGAATGCAAATGCAATCTTGAAAAAGAGTGTATTTATATTTCTCTGTAGAGCTTTTGTTCATCTCAGCAGGTGTTTAGAAGAGCTCAGATTAGAAAGGTACGAGAACATCACAAGATGTTCAGCGCACCATTATAGAGCCTCTAACTGGTTTTACTTTACATATCAAACTCACTAAATTTCAAGCCTCTGTATCTGCCGTGTACTGCCTTGTCGTGATCAAGAACTGCTGGGTTTGTTGTGTGAGTAAATAGTGTTGCACTAACCGGGCTGCAAAGGCGCAGGGATGTTTGCTTCTCCTCAGACATGGTTATTTATCCACGGCGTGATAGATGCGAGTCAGCTCTGAACCCGTTTTGCCGCGTTGCAGAATCCACCCATGTAGCTGAGGAATAACATCCTCCATCTCGCGCTGTCTGAACGCCAGACTGTTTGGCCTGCGGGCGATGTATTAAATGGTATATTGATAATTGAAATCTTTTCGGCTGACTCCGTTTTGCTGACGGAGCTCTTCGGAAGCAGATGGCCTCCATTACTCAAGGGTGTAGGTTGCTGAGCGGGGACACAGATCCAGCCTGTTCCTTAACTCTGGTACTCACTCAAACATGGACGCTGAGAGGAAAGAGGAACAAACAAATAAAATGGCCAGTCGCATGAAAAAGAACAGATAAGCTCTTGTACAGCTGTACATCATTTTAGTTGGAGCTTGAGAGCCACCACGGAAAACTTTCCGAATATGTCCAGTTGATACTGAATTGAAGTTTGCGTGCAGTTTATGTCATACTACAACTTATGGTGGACATACAAGTTTTGTTGTCAGAGTTGGGCTTATTTGGGTGATTGAAAGCAGTTTTTACAAACTCAACCGAATCCACTTCAAACAGGTGGCCTGTTCAGTGTTGTTATTGTAAACTAAAACTATTGATAATTTCAATATACGGTTTAAAGTACACATTTTTAGATGAAGACCTTCAATTTAAGAAAATGTAAATACGAAACAAATACTAAAAATACTAAAAACAGAAATAGAAGTAAAGGAAAGCTAAATAATTTTTTTTTTGCAACAATTCAACAAAACTGTTAAAACAAACTTATTTGAAATATTAATAAATCCTACGTATTAATAGATTTAGCAAATATTAACTAATAAATACTTTAATGATATAGAAACAATATTAAAATAAAACTAGATCATGAAATTCACACTGAATATATTAATATAATTACAAAATCTTATTTGTGAATGAATTGTCTAATTTACTTTTTCAAACAAAAAAAGAAAATAATGTATTTAAACTTAAGAAAACGTGAAATAAAAAGTAGCAGTAATTTGAGTAGTAATTATAGAAAAATAAAAAAGAGAAGCAAAAATGCTAAAATTACACTTAAAAACAAAATCTAATGGAAAACATTAAGGAATAATATGCATATATTAATAAACAAGAAACAAATAAATATTATATTATTTAAACAATGCTAAAATAACATTATTCATGGACTTTAAATTTAAAATATAAACATATTAATGCATTATTAATACAAAATCCAACTTACATTGACAAAATAAAATACATATTTATGAGATACAAAGTTGTGTAATCTTATTTTCAGAAATCTTGCATGACTTATGAATGTGCAGTTAGTTTTTTTTTACATTTTTGAAATATCCAACAATCAATTAATAAATGTGAAAAAGTTTTGCTATAAAAACACAAACAATGCTTAATTGCAGCCTGCCACTATAGCTTTTGTACAAGACCAAAATAGACCAACAATAAAGTCTGCATTCAGATCAAACATCCTCAGATTGCCCTCTAACTCTACTTCACCCAAAATAAACTATTTAAAAAGCTGTTCTCTGATTTACAGCTTCTCTCCTTTAGTACTGCACCGGATGCAGTTAAAACTGTGATAAAGAAGCTGCTTCTGAAGGACAAACATCAACAACCTATTTACCTACCTGAATGTCCCCAAAGCATCTGTCACACACAATCCCAGCAGCCATTTCACCTCTGCCCTGAATCACAATGCTGGGTGAACAGATCAGAAAAAAAGAGGACAGGCGTGACTATCATAGGCTTCAAATCTGGAAATGAACACAAGCCTGCAGCAACGTCTGGCCCAAATTACCTCCTCCAAACAAATTGTTTGAAGCACTGGTGTGATGAGCAGCAATAAAAGGATTCTTCTGGTTATAATGAGCATCTACTCGCCGTCACGAGACAAGGTGGGAAATGAAGTCACATCACACAGCTTATCATTACAGCCGGTACAGTACACTAATTGGTCAGCTTTTCCTCTTGTACCTCAGTGACATCCACTTTAAATCATCCAGGAAGACGTAGGCATGCCGTATTTGGCACTTCATAATTGTAGCGCACACCAGGGTGAAGGAAACTTCATTTCCAAGCCGCTTGAATGGAGATCAACGCTAATGCCCCACCCCGATAACGGCCGACATCTCGCACAGCCACTTTGAAAGGCAAGTGAGGCAAGTAGCAAGTGCTTACTGAAAATGCTAGGCTAGGTATGATGGATTCAGAGTGGGCGACCAGTAAAATTTCACACCATGGTATTTATCTGTTGATGGAGAGGCGGGAAGCCATGTCAAGTAACTTTGTAAACATGCATAATGAGCAGCTCATCTCAAGGAACTTAAAGAGACAGTTCAGGCAGAAATGAAAATTGTCATCATTAACTTTTTTATCTTATTTATTTTATCAGATATTTTAAAGAATGTTATAAGCCAAACAGCTGACGGTAGCCATTGACGTACATAGTATGCAAAGAAATTCTTCAAAATGTCTTCTTTTGTGTTGTGTAAGAAACTTACACGGGTTTGGAACAAACTGAAAGGGAATGAAAAAATTAACTATAGTATTAGAATGGCACATGCAAAAACTATTACTGTTTCCAACTCCTTTTTAATTGAAAGTAGCTAAAGATTGCTCAAAATGTCACTAGATTTTGTTAATTCGTTAATTAGCATATTCATGACATTATGTCATATTTGCATTCTGCCTTTTGTCATCCCTTTATATTTGCTACTCTTCTACTCTCATACACAGTCAAATTTCTAATAAAACAGTTTTCTGTTTATATATATATATATATACTGTATATATACACTGTATATATACACACACATACAGTATATGTGTATATACATATATACACTGCTCAAACAAATAAAGGGAACACTAAAATAAAACATCCTAGATCTGAATGAATGAAATATTCTTATTAAATACTCTGTTCTTTACATAGTTGAATGTGCTGATAACAAAACCACACAAAACTTATCAATGGAAATCAAATTTATTAACCCATGGAGGTCAAAAACAAGTCAAAATGAGGCTCAGTAGTGTGTGTGGCCTCCATGTGCCTGTATGACACCCTACAACGCCTGAGCATGCTCCTGATGAGGTGGCGGATGGTCTCCTGAGGGATCTCCTCCCAAACCTGGACTAAAGCATCCGCCAACTCCTGGACTGTCTGTGGTATAACGTGGCGTTGGTGGATGGAGCAAGACATGATGTCCCAGATGTGCTTAATTGGATTCAGGTCTGAGGAAGGGGCGGGCCAGTCCATAGCATCAATGCCTTCGTCTTGGCAGTCAGGCTACCTCTGGTGAGCCCATGGAGGGCTGTGCGGCCCTCCAAAGAATTGCCACCCCACACCATTACCGACCCACTGCCAAACCAGTCATGCTGAAGGATGTTGCAGGCAGTTCTGCACGGCATCTCCAGACTCTGACACGTCTGTCACATGTGCTCAGTGTGAACTTGCTTTCATCTGTGAAGAGCACAGGGTGCCAGTGGCGAATTTGCCAATCTTGGTGTTCTCTGGCAAATGCCAAACATCCTGCACGGTGTTGGGCTGTAAGCACA
>JAUCMR010000091.1:2280415-2343962 GCA_032357425.1 Enteromius argenteus
TCAGCCAGAAAGCATAGGAACTGAGAAGTGGTCTGTGGTCACCACCTGCAGAACCACTCCTTTATTGGGGGTGTCTTTCTAATTGTCTATAATTTCCACCTGTTGTCTATTCCATTTGCACAACAGCATGTGAAATTCATTGTCAATCAGTGTTACTTCCTAAGTGGGCAGTTTGATTTATACATATATATATTTCTGTTTCTGTTGTCAGGCAAATTTGTTGTTGATATTTGAAAATAAATATGAAAGACTACATGTTAACCAGCTGTCCCTTTCAAGCTGCTGCTCTGAATTAAACTGCTGATTTATAATCATATGTTGTATCACAAAACCATAAAGATAAAGACAATGGCTGTATTGTAATTTCAGCTGTATTTACATGCTAAATGTCGAGAAAAGGTCAGAAAAATGCTCTAGTTGGCAACACTGCATTTTTTTTCTCTGTGGAACACAAAAGAAGATATTTTCATTTCTTTTTTGTCCATGCAAAAATATCACTGGGGTTTAGTGTTGTTTTGGTTGCCATGGACTAAAATACCATTTAAAATGCCTTCTTTTATGTTCCACAGAATAAACTCAAAGGCAGGTTGGGAATGACATAAGTGAATGATGACATGAATTACATTTTTTATGATTAACTATTCCTTTACTCACAAAATACATGTGAATAATAGTACATTTGCATTTCTTGCCACCAAGGGCGTAAGGATGATCTGAGAAGTGGGTGGGAACATAGTGAGCTTAGTCACGAATATTGATAAGGGGCATGACATTCAATACAACAGCTGCTTCTTGGTTTCTGAAGCTGTGTTTTTACATGCCTGACAACAATTTCTTTCCATTGCACCATCAACCATTACAATTTTATGATTATTTATCAAAATATAGCTGAAACGTTTCACCGTAAACTGTATTTGTAATTTTACTACATTAATGTAGAACAAAGTTTTTAGTTTCGTAATCCACAACGCATTTATCATTTGGATTATGAAACTGTGTTTTTACATTTTTTTTCCCACTGCACTGCTACCAAGCAAATATGATTATTTACCAAAAAAGCAGGGAAACATTCCACTAAATCCAGATTTTTAGTCTTTGGGACTTACAGAAAAAAGTCCTTACAGTCAAACTTTAGTAACACATTTTTAGTTTGTTTTTAACGCTGCAGTTATTATTTAATTAACTTAGATGTCTAACAACAACTTCTTTCCATTACATTTACAGACAATTTTTCATTAGTTTGCATTTTTAGGCTCCCGAAGCGCTGTTGTTGTGTAAATGAAAAGATAAAGTTTTTTTTTTTTACCAAAAAGCAGAGGAAACCTTCCACCAAAAACTGGATTTTTAGCCTTTAGGAGTCTGGAAAACAGGCCCGTTTCCTACAGTCATTTAAAACAAAGTTTTCAGTTTGTAATTCATGCTGCAGTTATCATTTGCAGGATCACATCACTTTAACTTCTGAAAGCGTGAGTAAACATTGGTATAACAATGTTATTAGCCCATTTATTTTAGCAAGGAGGCACAATTCCAATTCCCGTCATCTACCCTTGAGATATCATGGCGCTCGGTTGTTTATGAGCTCACCCAATCTCCTGCAAAGTGGCAATGTGAGAGATTCGTGCAGATGGCAATGAACTGTGTGCTTTGCTGCAATGAGAAGAGAGAAGGATGCAATCTCTGGAATGATGGCTGACTATGACGCTGCCCAATATGCTTCACTTCGCTTAAATTTACAGCCTCTGTGTCTTCCACGTACGGCTTGTCCACAATTTCTCTCCTCTCTGCTCTGTTCTTCCCCTCCCTCCCTCTACCCTGCTCTGAGATGTCCTTGGGAGCAAGCATACTTTTATATTTCTCCAGAGATGTTTTTAAATATACCGCTGTCATTGTTGGTCTGCCAATAATACCATTTTTACCTGTTCATCTATCACCGGTGACATTGCAAGTGGAGGATCTGCATTTTGTTGTAAAAGCCGACAGGTCTGCAGACGCCGAGCATGTCAGGAGTTATCAAGATGAATCAAAGGCTTTTCGAGTCTAAGTGCTCTACTGGGGAGTCAAATGGGACGTCTGTGCTAGGACAGGACCCCTGCATACTTACATCTGTCTACAATAGACACAAACAGGAGTAAAAGTGTTAGCATTATGGCTGGGAATCACCAACAATTTTGTGGTAATGCAGTGGTTTCATGAAAGTTTCATAAATGGATTATGATTGCAACTGCAGTAAATGTGCAAGGTGTACTGAGAAAAATGATATGTGGGTTATACTGGTTAAATAAAATAAAATAAATGGATTTTATTAATTATCTGTGCAAAAGGAACAAATATAGAGGACTTAAGTGTTAATGCAATAAAATAATGAGAAAAAGATTAATAATATATAGACATTCACTTATCTGTGGCAAAGAATGCCAAGATACACTGCATGTTATATGTATACAACATATCAAATTTAACAGTTATTTTTAAATTGTATTATGTGCTGATATTATGCACCTATAACATTATTTAGAAATATATATAAATTAATTGTCAAGATCTTACATGTATTTCTGGCCAGGACTGAACATCCAGTGATGTGCATGTCCTCTCCAATTCTCCTTTGGGGAATACAAACGGCACCCTGCTAACCTCCCAGCATCACCTAAATTTGTGTACATTTTAGAGGGCCAACGCTAACAACACTTGCTGTCATAGTTTCACAGCAAAAGGCACAAAAGAGGCAATTACTTGCATTGTGAAAATGACTTACGCTGTTTAATCACAGAGTGTTAGCAGGCCTCATTTATCAAAACAGGAGACACGTTCCAGTGTGCTGTGCCAGTGCAGATATGTGTGTCACTGAAGCACTGCAGTAACCGTCAGTCCCCCAGGACCACATCTCACGGGAGGGCACATGTACGGAGCAGCGCGCTTTCTCTGCCCGATGAGCAATGTCGACCTTTCACGAAATGCACAATAAGACTTCTAAATGGCATTTAAAGGCAGTTGAACCCAGAAAGAATGGCCGGAAATCGTTCCCACCGCCACATTTTGTCCTTTAACACTTAACAATGTTTTGCAAGGAGATTAAGAGAGTGGCCCCTGGAGGAGCCCGTTAGAATGAATCACGGACAAGAGAAGCCTTTTCAGAGAGCCCTGCTTTCAAAGCCATCACATCTATGTTTCATAAACCTGTGTTACATGACAGCACCGCTGCGATTTTCCTCCTCGATTGTTCGCCGCAGTCAATGGAGAACGCCTACGAGTGCTTCGGATGAAAGCCGCGCATCGAACTGAGAAACTCAAGGCTAAACACACATTTTAGTTCAAAAGGACATGCCGTTCAATTAGGATCTTGGCAGAATACTTGAGAAAACCATTTCATTTTTCACTTGAGGTTATCGTACAGCTTGGTTTTTTCATTGTTAATGCACTCCATATGCAGCCTGCTTTATATTTTATGATTATATAGGCTTATGTAGTTTGACAATTATTGTATTTAGCCTGAATTGAATTGAACGAGTGTTGCTATTCCAGTATTATACACAAATCACTATTTAATAATGTGTCTTGTGATGTGATGTTTGTAAAAAACAAATCCATCACATTTAAACAGCTGCTTTTATCTCCTGTTGTCCTCTTGCATCAAAATCCACCAATATATTTGTTAACAACTATTTTGGAGTTTGGTTTTTGCTTGTTAACAGTGTTAACAGTGATCTGTGCATATTTCTCTCATAATTCAGGTGAAACAACATTCTCACTAGAGAAATAAAGTTACAAAAGCTGTCACTGGGGTGGTACTTTTTCAAAAGGTACATGTTTGTACCATTTTTGCACCTTAAAGGTACATATTAGTAATTAAAGTGTACATATTTGAACCTACAGTAATAGGTACAAAGTCTACCTTTTCAAAATGTACTGCCCCAGTGACAGCTTTTGTACCTTTATTTCTGAGAGTGTATATTATGGATAGAGAACTGTGTGTTTTTAGCAATTTGCTAACCATCAACCACCATGTCAACCATCAAGTTTCTATATTTTTATCTCAAGTTATGGCTCAAGGTGTTCTTGTACTGTATGTTTATAGGCTTTTTTTTGCTTCTTTAGTTTTTCCAAGGACAAAAACAACAGTGAAAAAAACAACAAATTATTAACCAATACATTTGAATATAAGAAATTAATCTTTTTAATGCTTAGAATTCGCTGTATCTTCAGTGCATTAATAGCTTACATTTTGAGTACATCCTTGATCAGGCATCTATGAAATGCATTTAGTCACTTAACATTCTTGTCTTAATTTTGTGATTCATTACTGTAAATGCAAATTTTGTAAAGGTTTTTATGATGCTCTGACTGCATTTACTCTTGTACCCAGCAAAGTGAAGTCATGTTTTAATCAGAAGTAACACATTATGTTTTAATTACCTGAGCAATGTAAATCTCAACAAACACCACAGCTTGCCTTGTTCAGAGAGAAAAGACAACTGTCACTTCCGTCACCGTCTGAATAATGCATTGAGTGTGGAGTATATGGACACTCTTATTCCTTATTCCAGTGATGTGATCTCTCTTTCTTGCGCACATCACTCAAAGTCAATCAATCATAAAAAGTGGTACTAGAGCACATGAAGAAGAATATTAAAACATCACTGAACTCATCTGTCACTTAATGTAGGATGGGTTAAACCAGGGCTTTTCACATGGTTTTGCTTCAAGGAATAGTTCACCCAAAAATTTTCATTTTTTCAGGTCATCCAAGATTTGAGATTGTTTCTTCATCAAAACAGACCAATGGATGCTCTGCAGTGAATGGGTGCCGTCAGAATGAGAGTCTAAAAAGCTGATAAAAACATCACAATAATCCACAAGTAACCCACACCACTCAAATCCAGCAATTCATTTTTTGTGGAAAACAAAAAGCTGCATGTTTAGAAGAAACAACTACATAATTAAGATATTTTTAACTTCTGGCCAAAATACAAGTCCATATTCTATAATAACACTTCCTCCAGTGAAAAAGTCACCTCTCACATCAAATTTCACCCACATGTTCGTTCAGAAGGTTTTTTCCTTGATCTGGTAATGTGTGTTTCCTGATTCAAACCAACTTTTTCACTGGAGAAAGCAATATTTTGGATAGAGGAGCAATGGTTTGAAGTTAAAAACGCATTAATGATACAGTAGGTTTGCTTCTTACAAAGGCACAGTTTTTCACTTCACAAGACGTTAATTGATGTACTGGAGTGGTGTGGGTTACTTGTGGATAATTGTGATGTTTTTATCAGCAGTTTGGACTCTCGTTCTGACGGCACCCATTCACTACAAAGCATCCAAATCTTCATTCCTTTCGGGACTTCATATGAACATTTGTGACTGTATAAACAAACACAAATGTTGTTTTATCAGTCATATCAAACAAAAGAAAAAGTATTCTAACACCCGCATCCTCGATGACATCATTTCCTGTTCACCAACTCCATAGGCAAGCAGTTACCATGGCCATGAGAGACAAAAATACAATTTCTTCCCTGTGAGTCAGAGGTGAGTGTCTGGGGTAAACAGTTGTAATGGAAAAGCATCTTTGCAGCTGATTGTGATCAGTCTGCGCTCCCAAGAACAGTGCGATGCTGATATCCTGAGCCTACATCATTTCTAAAAGCCCCCCTGAGCTTACCAGACGAAATTAAGTTAGTTAGGCTATAGATTAAAACAATGCAACAACATCTGACTGTGATAACAGCTGCCTCCTGCCACAAAGTTGGTCACTTTTTCTAGGTGTTCACTTCTCATGAAAATGAGCCGCACACAAACATGACATGCAATGGACTGTAAACAATGAATAAAACATATGGAGTAAGAAAAGCTTTAAGTAACCGAAGATGGAAGGGAAGTAATTTTCTCCGATTAGCATGATGGAAACCACACACTGTCAGATTAATGCAGCAGCAAAAACAGTAATGTTATTACTTGGCAGTGAGCGCTGTGCCACAAATCTCAATCAAATACACACCCAAAGCAGCAGATCTCTAACACTGTGCATTGATATGCTTTTACATTCTGGTGGATAAATGCACTAGCACTAACAAAAAGAAACAAAGCATTAGCACGGTATTGAATTATGGCTTTCAGTTCATTGACGTGACAGAACAGGATTGTTAGATCGGACTTGTGCATTGTTTTCATTTTCTATTACACATGAAGTGTAGGCTACTCTACTTTCGCAGTTTTAGTCATTTTGCACACCAAACGGACAGGAGTTATGGCTCACAGTTTAGTTGCACAGAAAAAAATTAAGTAGTTTGAATACTTTACCATTGCAATGTGCCCAAACACAGTCAACTTAAGCTGACACATGAGTCATTTCACCTGGAGTGTGAGCGTAGTGCGGTCCCAAGCTGCGTCACTGATTTGCTGCCCGCTGTTGAAAATTTGTGTCTTGTGATCAGTCATCTCCCTCCTCGCACTTTGATTTTCCTTATCTTCTGCTGTGGCACGCTCAACAAAGCCTGTTGTGGCACTGCACAGTTCTGAGGAGAAGAGAAGAGCAATACTGTGACAATATTATACCACAACAACATCAAAAACACATACAAAGCCATAACTCAAAAACAAGACAAGTACACTTACACCAAACCAAATACTTTCTGATATTAGCTTTTATGATGAAACTTAACGCAATATTTACACAAACACCCAGGTTTTTATATTCTTTTAAACATGCCAAAAAGGTTTGAACAAATTATTGTCTGATATCTGTGATGAAATACACGTCTGGAAACAAATTAGCATGATAATAATAAAAAATTAATGACTGATTATGCATTAATGAATATAGGTACTAAATATATTATATTGTAAATAATGTACTAAATAAATATATTTATAATACTATACAATGTATAATAAATATATAATTTCATTACACGTATTAATCATAAAGGAATAAATTATATATGAAAACAGACAAAGTATAATTATTTAAATTAATAATAAAATAGGTTATTTAAAACACATAAATACACATTATCATATGATCATAATTCATAAATTATATGAATTCATGCATAATCAGTAATAAGCACATAAATTTATAAAAACATAAAATGTATAATTGATATGTAAAAGTATACATATTGTATTATAAATATTTTAAGTAATAATAAACAAGGTTATTTATAACACAGAACTAAAATATCATATTATCATTTGATGATAATTGTTCAAATATATTTAATAATGAATAATTAGTAAGTATATAAATGTATTACAAATGTATAAATATTTGACTAAATAAATTTAAATATTAATGAATAAAAATATCTATCAGTCTATCAATCTATCTATCAATTTATCTATCTATGAAATGCACTTCTATCAAAAACCCACACAACAAACACAACCTCTCTATTCAGCTATGCCTCTGATCTTTTACACTGATAGTTATTTTATTTTTTTCTAAAACGTTTTATTATTTTATTTATCTATTTTTTTATGTCATTAATTATTTTAGGTTTTTGGCAGTCTCTCCAAAAACCTTCAGTGGAGGAGCCAATTAAAAAACACACACAACAACATCAACATTACTCGCACATTGCCCGCGTGCTTATTGACATTCTGTTATGTAAACGCTTCATAAACTGCCCACTCAGTCAACAATTAGCCTTTGCTGAATCCCCAGCGCCTCCGAACGCAGAAAGACTGGAGTCCTAGTCAAAGACTGACCTTGATGCAGACGCGGATCTATGAGCAATACTAATGTAAAGACGCACTCCAAAATAAATGAGCCAGACAAACCTAGTGTCTTATTCCCAGGCATGAAAAATAAACCTTTGAACACAACGCTAACCAAATATATTTACCCTCTTTAGGACATCTGAATAATAAATATTACCCTCAGTTCTGTGGAGATGACAGATTCTTCAGTATGTGATTATATAGTGGATTTAACAGGGGGAGAATGAGAAGACAATCTCTGTGATTGGCGTGTGATGGACAGAGTTAGAATGGAGAAGGCGGATCCGGCGGCATACGGAACGATTAACGATCAAATATTACTTGCTGATTTTTACTAAAGTGCTTGTTATTTTGCTAAACTGTGGTAATGGCAGCTAGAAAAATTTGCCTTTGAAAATAACACGATAGATGCAACAAATGCAATGAAAAATACAAACTGACTATTTGAAGAATGAATGACTTTGCAAATTTTTATGATAAAATCAAATATGTTGATTTCAAAAGTGCCCATTTTTAGGAGCAATTACCCAGAAACAGTTATAAGATACCTTATTTCAAGAGATTAACCACACATTTGGGGTCAGGACAATTTATTTACTTATTTATTTTTTAGGAAAGAATAAATTTTGTTCATACCAGAGATTACTACAGTATTTCAAATTAACACTGTTTAATGTGTATTAATTAAAGAATCCTGCAAAGTTTCAACAAACATATTAAGCAGCACAAACATTTTCAGCATCCACAATAAGAAGAAATTAGTTTTTAAGAACAAGATTTCTGAAGGATCATGTGACACGGAAGACTGGAGTAATGATGCTGAAAATTCAGCGTTACATCACAAGAATGAAATACATTTTTAAATTGATAAAAATAAGACATGGCTATTTCAAATTGTAATAATATTTTACAATATTGCTTTTTTAAATCAAATAAATGCAGCCTAGGTGATAGATTAAAAACTCCTGTGCTGTCTTAATAAATAAAGAATAAAATACTAAAAACAAAAATTAAGTGTTTTGGAAAATATAAAAAAAAATAAAAATCAATATTATTTTGTAAAAATGTAAAGAAAATAATATAAATATAAACAATGTAATATTAAATCTAGATTTAAAATAAATGTAAAAATATAAAACAAAATAATAAAATGATCAGAAAATATATGTATAAATATACAATTTCTAAAAATTCTAAATATTAATACATGTAAAAGAATAAATATAAAAATGTAAGAAAATGCTAAAAATGTATTCAATGATTAATATAGATTTAAAATAATATGTACAAATATCGAAAATAAATATAAACGAATAAATATAACAATATTTCAAAAATAATAAATGAAATGATTACTTTGTCTTTAATGAAAAATTCAGCCTTGGTGAGCACAAGAGACTTTCTAAATGGTAGTGTAAATGTGCAACTTCATTTAAATGCACTGAAAGTCATTTGCTTATGCTAAAAGTATAAAAGTTGGTGACTGAAAACATATTGATCAGTGACATTTGAATACTGAAGAGGACGTCTTGTCTCAATTTAAAAGATGATTTTGGCGCAGCCTCATTTATTACAACAAAACCAGGCCCAAACCTTCTGGTGTCTACAGCCAAGAGCTGCAACCACTACACCACGTATCACTGGAATTTGCATAGTAGTCTAAAATGAAAGTGTTTACTCAGTCATTAGTCGACCTTGGTAAATAGATTTAGACACCGGCATCAATTACACCGAACCCGCTAATCACTTTACCCCGGGCCAGCAGTGTGGGCTAACGCCTGGGTCACGTTTCAAGCTCAGCACTGTGTCTCATGGATCTGCGGGTGCAAAGAGGGTCTCGGAAGAGCTTCCTCCAGGCTGTTCTTTTCCCAGATTCCCGTCTGTCACAGTAAACACCCAAAACTCGCCTCGTCGGCTGCTTAATCTCCCCGACAGCCCAGGCATGACATCCTTTCCCTCGGCTCTCGTTCCTGACATTCTGTCAAGCCGTCCGCTCACTGTTCGCTCAACTCAGGAGTTTCAGCATTAGAAACGAACCCCTGTACACTGTCCTGCCTGGCTTTGTGTTTGGAAAAATAAAAAAAGAGAACGTCCCTGCCATGACCTTATTTGGCAGCTGCCAGCGTCCCGTGTACTGTCACGTATCTACAACAGGCTGTGAAAAGGGCTTGTTTTGCCAGCAAATAGCCTGCTGTTCCACCCAGTGACGTGAAGGCCCTGATCCCAGGCTGGGGCTCTTGGCAGACAGTTTGGCAACTTTCTCACCCGTTTCCAGTGCCTTTCCGATCAACATCGCTCCTTTGGCCAGGATACAGAGCCACTGAGACCCTCTGCTTTCACGCACCGTTAGGTCGATCCCATAGATGTCCAGCTCTCTTATTCCTCTGCTGTCCGCCGAGAGTCTTCTAGACTCATTCAGCCTTGAAAGGTACTGAGGACAGCCCAGTGGGACTCAGGGTATATTGTTCTAACTGGCCGATTCATTTTTTTCTTGTTCATTTCTAATTCTCCTGACGTTTTTTTGGAAAACAGTGCCACACAACAAACTGGCAATGCTAATGTTCTGGGGAATGTTTTTTTCATGCCATTCTGAATCGTTTCTGAATGTAATAAGGAGCGTGGAAAGCGGTGGAAACTCTACACTACTCTGTCTAAATCAAAAATAAAACTCTAAAAACTTAAATCAATTGTTAAAAAAAATATACAAACATTTTATTATATACATACATTTTGTAGAATGTTAAAAATGTTATAAATAGATCAAGTTAATATTAAAATTATAAAGACTGCCAAACCTAAAATAATTAATCACACAAAAAAAAAGATAAATAAAAAATAAAACGTTTTAGAAAAAAATTAAATAACTATCAGTGCAAAAGATCAGAGGCATAGCTAAATAGAGAGGTTGTGTTTGTTGTGTGGGTTTTTGAGTGTAAAGTATAGAAGTGCATTTGATAGGTAGATAGATAGATAAATTGATAGATAGATTGATAGACTGATAGATATTTTTATTAATACATACTTTAATTTATTTGGTCAAAAAAATAAATGTAATGATAAATGTGGATATAAAATAAATGTAAAAAGTAAAATTACACAAAAAGGGAAATAAATATAAAAATAAATAAAATCACTAAAACTTGTGAGAATAATACTAAATAAAACCCCAAAATGATAAAAAAAGATAAAAAAAAGTAAAAATGTTAGAAATTAATATAAAAAAATTGATAAATGATAAATGTATATTTAAATCAGTAAATGTAAAGAATTTAAACATATTTTGGGAAATAAATATATAAAAAAATAAAATATAAAATATTTGAAAATAATACTTTAAATGTAGGCATAATAAATAATACTTAAAAATGATGGAGAAAATAAGCATGCACCATAAAAACCTTATTGTAACAGGAAAATATCCTCCCCAATTAGTGGCTGGCCATTTTTAGGGTGTACAATTAGATCTTTGCACAGTGCATCAGGATTTCCAGCAAGTACTGAATCCTAGAAATGAAATGTGGCTTTTCCAAATGCACCCTTAGATGCCCTCTGCAGTATGAACGCATGTGCTATTTCCAGAGTGATCATGATCACGCTGACTGACAATATGAGACAATACCTTTGATCCTCCATCAGGACTCACACGCACGCACACATGCAGGGCTTATAAGATGTCTAACATTTCAAAGGGACTCACGCTTCTAAGAATACAATTGCACTAAATGCAATGCAGCAGTTATAAGTCTGTTCAACCTGATCTCACGGCAATTCGTACATATTTTACGAGGTTTCTAATTCGTACGACCTCACTCGTATGAATTCATACGATTTTTTCTAAATCGTACGTATTTTACGAGTTGCCAAATCGTATGAATTTGTACGAATGACCTAAACTTAACCCGCCCCTAAACCTACCCTTCACGGGGATTTAGACAAATCGCACAAAATCGTCCGAGTGAGGTCGTACGAATTAGAACAAATTTGGTACGAATACGTACAAATTGGTTGTGAGACTGTGTTGGTCTGTTCGTACTGTAGCATCCAGTAGCTAGGTAATAAGTTCCTCTCCGAGATGGATTTATTGGCCAATGTGACACAGCTATCTTGGATCTGAAATTATTTTACGTAATGTCATTTCTTTTTTTTTTTCCTTTTCAGGAGCACTTTTAATCAAGCAGACAAGCAGCAGAGCGTCAAAATTACTGCCAAGAGAAAGGACATTAAGAGCTTTCTTCGGAAGGAGAAAGAAGAAGAAAATCAATATTCAAACACAAAATGAATCTGACTAGACTGTGAACTTCCCTTCAAATGGTGAAGGAAATGGGATATGAAAGATGACCTGCCATAAAAACCGATATCCCACAATGCCATCTGTCAGAGCTAAGGAAATAATGACAACGACTAATGAAAGTTGAAGCTGGATTCAGCAGAGGTTTATATCAACAGAGAAAAACTTGACGGCGGTGACTCTGCTGACTCAGTGGAACAGCAAAGCCCTGATTAGCTCTGTGCTACTTAAACACCGCTGGCCATGTGAGAAACAATTGATTCCACCGGAACTAATGGGGAACATGAACATTTTTAGGGCTGCAGGTAATTAAACAAACTGGAAATCTATTTTTATGTAGGCCCATTTTGGATTATGACCTAAGAGTCTACATTTCTCTAGTCTGACGCTGCAGTTGCACTAAATGCTCAACCACTTGACCATTCTACTCCAGTCTACTATCAAACTGAAGAAAATGTGAATATAATTTAAAGGAGTAGTTCACCCCAAAATGAAAATTGTGTCATCATTTACTCACCCTCAAGTAGTTCCAAACCTGTATGAATTTCTTTGTTCTGCCGAACACAAAAAAAGATATTTTGAAGAAAGTTTGTAACCAGGCTGTTTTTGGGTCACCATTGACTTCCATAGTATTTTTTTTCCTACTATGGAAGTCAAAGACAGCCTGGTTACAAACTTTCTTCAAAATAACTTCCTTTGTGTTCAGGAAGAAATTCATACAGGTTTGGAACCACCTGAGGGTGAGTAAATGATGACACAATTTTCATTTTTGGGAGAACTAATCCTTTAAATTAAATAGTTTGTCTTATAGGATAAGGTGCTAAAACTAAATTAAATATTTGTTTTTGAAGACTATCAGACATTTTCCACTCATTGAAATTGCACTAAACACTCAATCTCTGAAGAATTAATCTGAAGGATAATATGGTAAATACCAAGGTCAAGCCTACTGAGAAAGAGGAGAAAATTGATGATTTAAATAGAATATTTATAGTCTGTCTTACAGAAAAACTAAATTAAACATTTGTTAATAGACCAGCAGATGTTCTCCACACTGTAAAGGCCCCATTGTACTTCAGGTGTGACGCCATTCGTTTAAAGTCAGCTTAGAGTTTGAAACACAAAACACTTGATTCCTAACCTCTTTAGACCATTTATAGGAGAAAGAACAAAATGTCAAATGTCAGGCCTACTATCAAAGTGTTGAAAAGATTGATTGAAACGGAATAAAATCAGGCCAAAGCAAGTTCATTTGGAGCTTGTCAAAGTGGCATGATAATTTGAACCACAAGCGAAGAGCAGAAGGAACTTTGCTGTGAGTATAGCGGGAACTTAAGTCCTTACTTGCATTCAAACTATGGTATGTAAACCCATCCATCCGCCCTGTCACAACAGTGAAGTTAATCACCACCATTTGAGAAAAATACCAGAGTCTCCTGTCTGACAAATACAGACCAAGATAAGGTGATTCTGAGCAACGACCCTTCAGGGCCTTCACTAAAAGCCCTATATTTCATTTTCCTGCTGTATGTAAAGTCAATGGCCTCTAAAATAAACTGTCAATCCAGGACAACCTCCTTTGTCACACTGCGGCGAACACAAATCTTTTTTTTTGTGTTGTTTTGCCTTTCCTCAGATGGAATATAACAAAAGCACCTTACACGACCCCCTCTTCCTCCTCATCTTCCTCTCAGCCCCCATCAGAACAGCAGATTTCAAAATTGATCCATGTCATCCAGACAATTTCCATTTCAATCTATTTTTACACCTCATGGAAGGAAGGCCATTTGCACTAGGGAATCACTCATGTGTTTCACTCCGAATGATGATAAATTGAAGGGCCGCGGTGAATAACGATAAAAAAGGATTTTATAAGTTACCATTCCATTCGCATTGGCTTTCCTGTAATGCTGTCAGGCTGAATCATGGCTCTGTGTTTTCCACCCAGTCACATGCGGCATAAGCTTGATTTAATCTGCGTATTAGATATTAAATATTTGTGATTTCAAATCTACTTTTACAATGTTGAGGGAAAACGCAGATGCTTAGTTGCATGCAAAGTTTAAATCGCTTTACCTGATGCCTTTGCCAAGGAATAATCTCATCTGTGCGCCAAGGTCAAGGGTAGCAGATTTTTAAATACATATTTTCTATGAATAATAACAATAAAACAAAACATGATGGATGAGTGTTTGCGCAAAACCAGGTGCTCACACACCTGTTCAAAAGATGGAAAGATCTGAAAACATACTTTTGGACTGCTTATGAAATGAATATTCTTCAAACCACCCCAGAATCTTTTACCCAGGATCTTAAAAGCAAGAAAATGCCAAATACATCAATATTGTAAAGCTAATGAATAATTTATGTAACTGTGTAATACTCTAGTGCCTTAAAGTGAGACATATTAAAAATGGTAAAGCTTTATAAAGAATGTCTAAGAAGATTTTTAAGTTATCTGGGTCATTGTAGAATGTCTAGTTAGAGTGAAGTTATTCCAGTCCAGATGACAAGAAAAACTCTCAATATAATATCTGAACTGAAATGCAGTTAAATATGGCACAAATCAATGCCACAATTAAAAATGGAGAGTGAAAAGTGATCAATCAAAATGAAGTAAATATTGAAGCCATGTTTCTCAGTTTCAGTGTTTGAGTAGGTACTATTTGTGGGGCAGCGTAGTCACAACATACCATGTACCTTTAGGAATCAAAGTGTTTTTGCCAGGTGCTCTTTTGAAAATGGCCAGCTGTGGTTGGTGCAGCATTTAGCTAGCCCTTCAAAACATTTTCCTATTAAGATGGTTGTAATCTGGAGATGTCATCTTGATACAGGCATTTACTTTGTCTCTATTGTTGTTGAGACATTGTACAAGCAGAATGTGATAGCTGGTAGTATTTGTCCCACCTCTCCTCGACTGTGACTAGATGGCAATAAAATAACTAGATGAGAACAAACTTTGAAGTTGGCTTTGAAGTTTAAAGTTCAGCCTGGACTGAACATTTAAAGCAGGTGTAAAGGCTTGACAGTTAGGTTACATAGATATTGATATCATGTTGCTAGCATGATAAGCATGTTAGTAGCATGTTTTTGAAATCCAGCTAATTTAACAACAAAACATCTGTTTTAAATCCAACTTCCGATTGGATTTCATGGCACTCCCGATGAAAAATATGTCAACCTCATGGAAAAAAATGACATGGTGGGCACACGAGCTATGGTGTTTAAAAAAAACAAAATTCCCTTTGCGTTTTGCATACAGATGTCAACGATAACACGGATCCTTAAAAATGACTAAAAAACGCTGTAACATGCCAGCCAGGCCAGTAGTTGCCTATATATTACTTAGTTAACAAATATACAGACGGAATATAGACTGATATGTAATATGCACAAATGAAACATTTAGTAGTTTACACTGGGAAGATACCAATATAATTTGTAAAAGTTGCACTTTGAAACGTTTCCAAAGTGTAGCATTTTTAGGCCCCAACAACATTGGCCAAAATGCATAGCTTTCTGTTTTTAGTTGAAAACGTATCTGTCAGAGCATACTAGTAGCAACACTAAAATCAAGGCTCTGATTTCCAGTGAAAAAGTGAAAACATATTCTAATAAAGGTTCACTTTGAATGAACTGGACGTTGGGGTTAAATAAAATTCTTTGAGAATAACCATCTTGCAAGAAACACCACATCACTAAATGACAAAAGCATGTTCCTGTATTTAACTGTATTAGAGTACAACACTAACAACACCAAGGTCGATTTCCAGAGAAACAACTGAAAAAATGTGAACACTGAATGCAATGTAAATAGCTCTGGATAGAAGTGCTTGCCAAATGATTAAAGGGAAAATTAAAGCAATCAAGGAATGGTGATCAAATGTCATGAATACACCATCTGAAAACACCTTTAGTTCACAGCTCAAAACATTCTGGCAGCACAAATAAGCTACCAGGGGCAAAGATGGCACATTTGAAGTCATGCATTTCTGTGGAATCCAGTGCCATAGAGATGAATGGGAACACTAACGGATAGGTTTCTCCAGGTATTATAGACCTCCTTGTGCTCCATTAAATCATGTTTTAATTACGGGAGGATGTACAAATTCTCCTGTTCCCCATCTGAGCAATAGTCTCCCTAAGGAATCAAATGTAAATTCCACAGCAGCAGCTCCTCAAATAGCTAAAGTAGATGATAATTGGATCCATAGTCAGCCGTGAGGAGGCAACAGTCTTATGCTGTTCTAAAAGCATTTTGGGGCATTTCTATAAAAAAAGCAAAATTGAAGAGTGGCTAAGATGAGGAAGTTTTGCTTGCTCCACAAAAAAATAAAAAGGAAAACAAACTAGAACTTGTCCCATCAAGCTTACCCCTTCAAAAGTGACTGCCCACCAAATGTTTCACACAATGGCCTGCCAAAAACTGCCAAAACCCCTTGAGCGCAAATCAGCCTTTATGCTGAGGTGCTCACAAAAACTGTGCCAGGTTTAACTGCATAGCAATGGAAGGCAGAGTTTGCCAACATCGCTGACGGTACATAAACATTGACGCATCGTCCTCTTGTCTGTTTGGGAGAAAACATTCCTGTGCTTTCTGTTTGTATGCGGGAGCAAACCGCGTTGTCTGGTTATATTAATGAATCCACATTGGTGCATTTATTGGAGGCAATAACTTTGAGTGCTCCTTGCAACCACCCTGTAATTTTACAGAGTTGATGTAAAGTTGAAATGAATGATGCACACATCAAAGCATAAATAAAGTAGATCTTGGTTATTGATCAGCCCTACAGGTTCAGAGAGTTCTTTTTAGAGATTCCTAAAGCAATGATTTTTTGTTGTTTTAGTAGGAGGCCGAGGGCAATTGTAACAGAAACCACTAAATCAAAAACACAAGTGATCACACTTATTCAGCACATGCTCAGAATCCTTTGAGAAAATAAACATAAATATATAAAAAGTATACAATATTACATTAAATGTCTATAATATACCATTTTAATATTAAATAAAATAATATAATAATTACAATTTAAGTTTAATATAATAACACACACACACAACATTTAAAGTGCCCCTATTATGGATTTTTAAAAATGACTCATGCAGTGTGTAACACAGCTCTAATGCAGATTTTCAAAGTAGTCGCGTCACAGATTTTTTCACACTGCATAACTATCTGGGGTAGCATTTTGTCGCTTCTGTGTTCACACTGCATGACAGATCGGCGACAGGGGGGTTCACACTGCATGACTTTGTCTCACTGCCAAACCCACGCGAGAAGTGACATGGACACAACGTGAGGTCACGTGTGCAAGACCGGATTTCTCACGTGAGACTGGAATTATTATTAAAAATGATAGCAAGCAAAAGAAGCTTGTCATACAAATTGCATGTTCGCTCATTTGAAACGAAAAGAGGATTATGGAGGAGGATATTTACCTTCTATACCTTCGTAACTCCTCCCCCAACATCCCGCTGCTCTGGATGTTGCTCTCTCATTGGCTATAGGTAATCGCCGATGTTATTCAGTCAGAACACATTTCACACGCCATGATTTTGAATCCCCGACAGGTCCAGATATTTAGCATGTCAAATATCTCACGTGTGTCGGTGACACGTCGGCGATTCTCTAAGATCATGTCTTTGATAGTTCACACTGTGTGATTGTCACTCGCGTGAACGAGCACCGATTTGCCTGTGATTTCGACATTTGTCTGCGATTTCTCAAAACCTGTCGGCGAGTCAAAATCGGGGCTTTCTCAAAACCTGTTGGCGAGTCAAAATCGGGGCCAAAATCGTGCAGTCTGAACTCGGTATAAGTGAATGAAAACATCCTGCAAAGTTTTAAATCTGAAAGTGCACCGTGTATAAAGTTATTGTCTCTTAAAAGTAAAAGTGGACTCTGAATCACTGAAACAAGTTGTTTTTTAAAGTCCGAAGCTTTTCATGTTGATGTCAAAATGAAACATTAGTATAATTACCTGCCCACTTGTTACACGCATAGACACAGGAAAACTTGATTTCTGCATTGGTCTGAATGAAAATGCTAATTCATTCTTTGCCACTAGGTGTCACTTATGGAGCGTTAAAAGCTCACAAAACACTGCTTTAAATGAAATCGACCAATCACCCGAGGGGTTTGGAAAAATCATTAATTGAACGAGTCGTTGAACAAATAAGGTAAAAATAAATGCATATTATAAGAAAATAAAAGTGTTTTTTTGGCCTTGCACGCATGTCTAGCTGTTGTTTGGGACTCACAAAACCAAAATATTAACCATTCATAAGTATGTATAAAATATAACATTTAAAACACGCACACATTTCAATAATTATTACTAAATATAAAACATTATTATAAATTATTATGTATAAGACAATAATACTACACAGGCAAAAAGTATTCCAAAATTTTTGTAAATATTAAATTAACTGTAATTATTCAGCTTTATATTCCAAAGGACGGCAGGAGATTTGTAGTAGAGTGTGAGATGACGACAAATTTAAAAAACATTTTTGCATTTGCCCCCGGATTCCCCTACATGGTAAATAGCTGTGACAAACACATTCACACTCTGCCAGACAGTTCTGCTGAAGTAGACAACATCTTACATATATATGTGAGATTATGCTCAAAAGCCGTCACTATTTTTCACTCCGAATGGGGCTAGATGACACACTTTTTACTCCAGTAAGAGATCATTTGTTTTTGAAAGTCAGTTTTTGTGTGGGCATACTATACATGAAAGTCTTAGTTATGAAAAATCTCTTGAACATTTATTATAATATAATATAATATTACATTACATTGTATTATATTTATTCTTTCAAATGCTAGTCTGGGGTGGTCTTGCATAACATATTGCTCTAATGTGATAAAGTGCATTACCAGATGTTTGCAGCGTGTGAAATATTTCGAATGAGAAGCTGGGCCTTTAAATAAACCACCCAATGCAAGTCTAGGGAAAGCGTGACTATTTATTCTGCCGGTGTGGGAAAGTTTGCTGTTAATGAAGCTGGGACTAAAGCCTCTCTGGACTGTGAACACCTTCTCCTTTAATCTTTATTTATTTAATGAGCGCCTATACGCCGCAGTGTTAGTAATTAGCCCTCTTTCTCCTTCTAACTCCTTGAACACGAAATCACAGAGCAGAGGCCACACTCAGTGCTAAGGGCAGGGAATACACAACAGCAAAGAGGAGGAAGAGAAGAGCCAAAGCTCTCTGGAAGGCAAAAACGACGTGCCGAGATTCTGGCGAGCAGCTTGTCTGATTAGTGCTGATTAGTGTCTAATTGGAGTTCTCCAAAACAAGATGACCTCTGCTTTGTTTACTGATGGGATTAATCGTGGCCTGGCAGAATTAAAAATCCCAGCTGAATTAATTCCTTCCTCATTAGGTTGAAGCTTTTTAAAATGCAGACTGCATAAAATGTGTTCCACGTCCCCGGAGAGTCCCATGGTGTTTTGAAAGTTCAGTGGTGTTTTTGAGTTGGTTTGATACTTTTTTGTTTGCCATTGACGAGCAAACAGTTCAGAAATTCACTAAGGCTTGACCTCATACAGCACAAACGACATTAGAGCTACCGCATAAAAATAATGAGAACTCATCAAATATTCTGGAATGATTTGTATCTCTCGGCCAGTCGGTATCAGCACTGTATTTATCATAGTCACGTTGGACAGCGAGATGTTCAGATTATACATTCTGTGAAACAATACAGGCTAGCTGAAATAGGAAGCTAGAGCTCAACAGTGACTGCACAATTTTAACAGCCATGGTTCTGAAAGAAAGCTGAAATTTCCTCCATCTGCCTTTTCGATACATTCTTCAGTTTGACGAAGACCAATAAAGTGTTTTACCAATATCTCAGTAGAATAAGAAAACACAGACAAAACATAAAACCACCTGCAATTCATTGATTTTAAGTATAACACACCATGTGTAGATGCAGATTTTTAATTAGCTTTTATTTTTATATTGTTAGGATTCATTTTAATTTTATCATAAGTCTTGGTCTTTTTGTTATGAGCTTTGGATTTTTATATGTGCTTTATTTACTGGCATTTTTGTTTATTATTTTTTGTTAAGCTTTCATTTATTTTCTTCCCATTTTAATTAGACTAATTTTAGTACTTAAGCTTATTTTAGCTTATAGTTTCCATATAAACATAACATATTTTCAGTAAATATAAACAAACATGCATGTGTTTGTATTTATATATACTTATATATATATTAAATAATATTTAATATATACTAAATATACACAGTACATACAAATATATTATGTAAAGAAAAACTTTTATTTTGGATGCAGTTAATCGTTTGACAGCACTAATACATACATACATACATATATATAAATTTTGACACTGTCAAAATAAAATGTATGAAAAGTTTCTCTATGGACAAAATGAACGGGAGTTTTACCTTTTTAATTGTTATTAAAAATACCAATGAAAAATTTGAAGTTACATTGAAACGCTTGAAATTATATTTAGATTTTTTTTGTTTTGTTTTTTTGTGGCTGAAGTCACATGTCTATAAATATTTACACAATGCTAAGAAAACTGTTTTCTATGCATAAAATATATGGGATTATTTATTTCTTTATTTACCTCCAGGATTCGAATGTTCTACTTTGTCATCTCGAATTAGTTCACCAGCATATTATAGAGAGATTTCAGCTTTCCCCGTGCCAAATGAGTGGTTGGTCACATGTCAGCTCTATGGAGAAAGCAATCCAAGTACAGTACTACAATGAAATATTACCAAAGTATATTTAAGTTTTGCTAAGATTCAAAAGTCTGACAACACACTGACATGTGCGCACACAAGACTATTTGTATTGAACTAAACAGTTAAGCACTAAAACCTTCCTCATCAGATTCTGACTCAGTAACATCAACTGTAAAGCAAACATCCCTGCAGTTCCTTTCAGCAACAGATACGCCAGTCTTCTCCTTCACGGTGCATGAAAGATCCCCATAAACGCCAGCAAGGGGATCTTAATACTCTTACTATATCTGAAAGTCCAGCTGTTCCTGGTGAGCAGTTGGGATTGTTTGGATCAGGACAAGTGCTTATTGTCAAGGTTTAAGCGCAGACAGGTTTGCTGATTGCCATTGATGTGTTCCACCGCAGGGACCCAGTAAGTGAGCTGTCCTCAGCCCAGAGAAATGTAGGCCTAAGTTGTCTGAAAGATTCTCTGTAGGGATATGCTGTCCCTCAGCATGAGGCATGGATTTAATCACTTAACCTGTCAGAGCGCACGAGTAGTAAATAAAAAACGCTGCTCCCACAAGCCCTCTCTCCGAAACACAGAAACACACGCACAGGGAACATATTCCCATTAGCACTGACAGCCTTTCTTAAATGTTTAATTTCGCTTCCCTCAACTAGCATGAACACTCCGACCTAAGAGCTGGAGAGAGTTTATTACCGTTCGGCTAATGGTCTAGCACCAGTGCAGCATCTCTATCTCGACACATCAGCATTAAGGGGATAATAAACAAACTCCAAATGTGACGAGACAGTTAATAATGATGTTGCAGCAGCCGCACATTTCGCATTAATATTACAGTTGGCATCAAAGATGCGTTGGCAGAACGGGTGCCAGCGACACGATTGCACATTCCTCCCCGCAACCTACACAGATAAGCATTACATATGACAGTGTATAATTAACCTCAGCTTTAAGATCATTAAATCCACAAAAGCAGTAATTGCTATGCAAACATGTTAGATTTGCATTGCGATTCTGTCCAAATCTCATTATCTGTACTTTAACAAGATGGGGAAATTCATCTGGCTGTCAGCACCTGGGACTCCTGCGATCGTTGTTGGATAAAAAGGTGGAGACAGAGTTTGCTGACAGGGCATCCAAATAGCTGTATTTAATCTGAATCACAGAGGAACTATTACTATTCTATAGTAACAACAAATCTATCTATCTATCTATCTACACAAAAAGCTTTAACAAGAAATTAATGAACATTACAATGAACTGGTTGTTTAATGCATTAGTAGCATTAATGGCAATTGTATGCAAAAGAGTAACACTTAGAATATGGTCCCATTAGTTATAATTGGTTAATGCATTAACTAAGATTAATTAACATTAAGTAATGGCCTTTTTTTTTTTACAGTGTTGATTAATCTTTAGCTAATAAAAATGCAACTGTTCACTCGTTCAATAAATAATATTAAAAGATGTAAATTTTGATTTGAATAATGTATTAATAAATGTTAACTAAGATTGATAAATCTTACTTTAGAAGTATTTTTCATTGTTAGTTCTCGTTAACTAATGTAGTTAACCTTATTGCAAGTGGTAGGTGGCTAACTCATAGAAATTTTTTATGACCTCACTCTTACGATTTTGTACGATTTCAGAGATAGGTAGGTTTTACGAGTGGTGTTAGGTGTAGGTCATACACACAAATTCATATGAGTGTGTAACTTGTAAAATACGTATGATTTAGCCAAAAATTTGTATGTGTGACATTGCACAAATTTGTACAAATTAGCCTCCTCATAAAATATGCACGAACTGCCGCGAGATCGGGCTGGGTACCCCTAAAGCAAAAAAGTTTCATATCTTCTTCAATACTTTCAGACAGATATGATGGGAACACGAAAATGTACTGCATATTAGTATAACCCATCTCCAGGAATAGCATTAAGCAACAAAGTCACCTCAAATCAAACAGTATGCCAACCACTGGCACTTGCTATCAGATCTGCGATTTGGCTCAAAACCCAGACCAATGCAAAACTCATGCTTCAGATGGTCCTCTATCTACAAATTTAGAAACTTCACTGTATATATAGATGGATGTGCTTTTAAAAAAAATTGAGCTTTGTGAGACCGAGCACTAAAAGTCCCCAAGATATTACGAAAAAATTTACATTTGGGATGAAATGCTGAATTCAATTGCTTGTTTTAGTCAAGAAATGAAAAGTGACGTTTACTTAAGTGCAATGGTTAGTCTTCATAAAATGTCAATGTCCAAAACGAAGAGATGTAAAACGAACCAAAACTGAAGCTTGACATCTGCAATACTTCACATAGTCTGTGTTCTCACAAAAGCATACATTAATGTTGATTATGTTTATATAATTGAGCACCATCCCTTTATAATTACTAATTTATCTGCTGAAATGTTAAGTTCAGGGCTTAATTGCTGAAATCGAAGCCAATAATTGTGCATTTTAACGTTCTGTCACTGCAGAAGTATGGGAACAGCGTTATGGTGCTCATTAGATGCCCAGCATGACATTAATCTTCATTTAGAGGGCCAGCAAGACAAATGAACTGAATATTTCAGGCTTCAGTAAAACAATGCACGAAAACAACACAGAAGAAAGCAATATAGCAGAAATGAAAGTGTAACATCTCCCAAGTGTCTTTCTATTAGTGGAACTGGTTGTTCTGTTTATGCATATGTGCGTTTTCATTGACTGTTAATAGTCAGTGTGTTGTGGATGTGAGCTATGCAGAATTGTAATTCACATTCAGCCCATAATTACTGCTATGACTACTTCCTGCGTGTATCCGGGAGGTCTATTCTTTCTCCACCGCGGAGACCATGCAACGTACAGCCATAAACAAAACCATTAGCTATTGTAATGCAACATATTCTATAAAAAAATCCAACTAGCAGAACAGCAATAACATGCTATTGCAATAGCACTGTTATTTAGCTGTTAAAAAGCAATGACATTTCAAAGAGAACATGTTTTTGTGGGCCGTACGTGCCTCTGGGATGACTTTATGTGCCGCAGATTGGACAAAAGCTCAATTCACGGATGCACCGATTGAGAACGAAGGAAAAGAAAAACAGATTGAATTATCATCCCATCTGAAAACAATGATTATCTTTCTCCGTTCCTGACAGGATAAGTATCCCAGCGTGAATCTGGGCCAGATGCCCACTGTACTCGAGTTCATTTGAAAATTTGCACGCCATATTAGTGGCGCAGCTGCGGTACACATCAGAGGAACATCAGAGGTGATGTCTTGTGCCACACTCTCAAAATGAGAATAGCTCGAGTAATTGGCCTATAATGCAAAATGATTACTTTTCTTGATAATCATGTCTGTTGGCAAAGGCTTTTTAAATTTTAGATCAATGCAGGTGCATTTTGATCACTTTTCTTTCTTTATCAGAATCTACTATGGTTGCCAGTTTTCTGTGCACTAGTGAACCTTTTATAGCTACAAGGCTTGTGCAGCCAAGGGCAACAATAGGGTTATTTATTTATATATTAATATATTTTATACTGTATATACATACTGTACTGTATATATACACAATTGATATATTAGGTACACCTTGATAGTACTAAATTGGACCCCCTTTTATCTTTAGAATGGCCTTAATTCTTCATGGCATAGATTACATGGAACATACGATAGCCTCACATAATTGAGGCCTCACCAGAGGCTTGATTGACAGGTGATCAATCTTAATGGTGAATCTGCCATTTTGTCTGACAGATTAAAAGAAAGAAAATTCTGACCCTGCCAGAAATACAGACCCATCAGACCAGGTGAGCTTTATCCAATCTTCTTTTGTCCAATTTTGGTGAGCCAGTGGCACCAAGTGTGTTCTTCTGCTTCTGTAGCCCATCTGCTTCAAGGTTCAGTGTGTTGTGCGTTCAGAGAGTTCTGCATACCTCAGTTGTACAGGTGGTTATTTGAGTTACTGTTGCGTTTCAAGTGCACCTAATAATGTGGATGGTGAGTGAAAATTTATTTTGAAACAATTACAATTCCAGTTGGTAAATTTAATTAAATTTTCAGCTCATCAGTTCAAAGTGAGCCAACTGTTAAATTTAGAAATTTTGCCCAACCATGACAATCACACATCTCCAGCTATGCTCATCACCATGGGAGCATGGGTAAATGTGGAGGCCCTGCTGCCGACCTCAAATCCACAAGCAACCCAGCGGCGTCTCATCAGCATGATACTGAATGTGCTACGCTCTGTGTTTCGCTGCTTGCTGGGCTAGCCCTCTTTTCTTCTTTCCCTCCAGTGCAACACTCAATCTCCATCTCCAGCCTCACGGCTGTCTGTTCTGACTCACCCACACCAAACTCCTGCCTGAAAAAGTCTTATTTACAATGATGTTTTTATCTTTGAAATGAGGTAAAACCTCACAGGGTTCCACTGCATCATCATCATCGATTTATTAAAAAATAATCTCATGCTGTCTCATTCACACATGACAGCACATGTGCATATCTCCAGCAGACACTCTTGTTACATATCACAGCTGATACATATCATGTGACTTTCTTGGGTCGCAGTAAATGAGGCATTACTTCATGCTGTCTCTGTGAAGAGCTTCTTACACTGCGGTTGCCGAACTATGTAACCACAATGTGTTTCTTCTCCGTAGGAAGGAAACAGGCTATGTGGACAAATTTATCACTTATCTTTCTACCATGCTGATGCAAGACAGACCTGCCATAGTGAAGTAATTCTGGACACATCTATCTGCCTGTCTGTCTGCCTCTCTCTCTATATAAACATATATATCTGAGAGGCACAAACAAAATAAAAAAAATCTAAATCTAAATCTAGAAATTTATAAGCAATGGATTAAGCTAATAGTTATTTTTTTGTATTTTACAGCATATATTATAATAAATGGTTAGATATTTGCACTGGATTTATTTTATTATATTATATAAATTATATAATTATATAATATATATATATATATATATATATATATATATATACACACACAGTATATAGATACCACTCTTAAATCAAGATGAAATTACTTTATATATTACAAGGACAAATATCCATTAAATGGAAAATAAAACATTAGTTTAAAACACGATTTTTCTTTTTCCAATTTATTTTGCTTGTCTAGTAAATCTTTAAGGTCAGATAAGATCAAGCACATTACTTTGTGGGATACAGTATTAATTTCAGTATGCTTTGTTATATACAGTACTTAATGGATAAACTTGGTGGGGGAACCCTAAAAATAGTAATTTAGCAAAAGCCCTGATTACATATTGCAAAAACAGTAAGAGTAGTATGTTTGTGTGCCATTCTGAACACAATCTCCTCTTTAGTAATAACAGCACTATGAGCATGTGAAGGTAGCACTTTTTCTTCAACATGCCTAGCAACAGCTTAGCAGGAGCGCAGCAGGGGAGGTGGATTGAGCTCATGTGTGGTTTTAGCCATCTCACTCCGAAGAGCCGATAGCGAAGCTACTTTATCCAGCCTCTTTAGGGATCCACGAAGGACGGCTTCTCCTACCATGCTTGAGCTTTGCTAGGAATTACGATAATGACTTCATTTTAGGGGCCGGCGCTGAACAGAAGATAAAGGAGCAAATTACACACTCAAAAGACCGCGCTCATCGGGATGAGTTTTAGGGGTTTTTTCTGACCGAAGATCGAGTCGGTACCAGATGAAGGCAGATGGGTGGTGAGCGAGAGGAGGATCTCTAGAGGGATTATGCTGTATTTCTGATTCTCGTCCCTGGTCTCCCCATGGTTTAATATGCGCCAGAACACAATCTCACACCCTGAGTGCTGTTGATAAGCCTGAGCATGGTGGCATCAGACACCAGAGAGGAGTTTATGTAGAGCTAGCGCATGGCAGAAAATAGAATTTCTCCATAGACAATGAGGTCCATTTGTACAGTCAGACTGGATGAAAAGAGCACGTTCCACCATCACTGTTTCCCACAGATTCCCACATTGTTCTCCCTAGACTGAAATATAATGGAAGTTATGGAACTTGTTAAGGGCCGATTTAATTAAATGGCAAAACTTGCCACATGTTTTGCATTCATCTTTAGTTGCAGAGCAGCTTTTTTTGTTTCTATGCTAAAAATCATTCCTGTCACTTATTGATTCGGGAAAAACACAATAATGGGGCACAATCGCACTAAAAGTGGGCTGATAAAAGTCCACAGAGAGAAAATCCCCATGCTGGAAAGGTTCTTTTTATGTTTTCTTAATAGCAGAGTTTCATAATTTTACATAAACAGCACAGAAGGTGGCTTAAAGACAGCATGCAATTAAAATTTACACTACTTTTCTTAATAAAAATGCCTAGTCTTATTATAAATTAACCATTGGTCCATGTTTTTCCAATGACAAAAAACACCTCAAAATCCAGATGAAAATTATTTCACATTACAGAAGTAAAATGGCTTGAAAATGCTGATGATTTGATTTCAACCCTTCAGCTATTTCAATATAGTGCTGGGCAATGATTAATCGCGATTAATCAGATCCAAAAGGAAAACTTTTGTTTATATGTGTGTGCTGTGTATATTTATTATAAATACAAACACATGAATGCAAATAAGAAAAATATGTTATGCTTATATATTAAATATATTAATATATAATATAAAATATAATAATATGAGTGTATAAATGTATAAACGCAAATATTTTCAAATTATATATGTGTGTACTTTTACAAAAATAATAAATATACACAGTACACATGCATATATAATTTAAATAAAAACTATTTTGTATGCGATTAATCATTTGACAGCACTAATATATTTATATTCATATAATTTATATTATACATAAATATATTTAATATATAAACATAACATATTTTGCTTAAATACATGCATGTATGTGTATCTAAATATACATAATGCATATACACAGTCCACACACATATATCTTTTATTTTTAGGTTGTTTTCTGCGGGTGTCACATGTTTTCTTGACGCTTGAGTGGCTGTCAATGAAGTTGGTGCCTGAGAAAATCATCTCCAACCAGTCACTGATAAGTTTCCATTACTGCGGACAGCTGCTCATGGAGGCGGCAGACAGTGATTCAGCTCGCTGGAGTCTGCATTGATGATTGGAAATAGATTCCATATTATCCTGTAGGTTATTTACCAATGATTCACTAGAGGACAAAAAAAATGATGCCAATCAGCTTTGAAATTACTTGTAATAGTAAAACTGAAAACAATTCACTCACTCAATTTGCCAAACTCAAATAGGAAATAGACTTCATTTGAATGAAAATAAGAGTTTATATTTGCTATTTATGAACTAAATGGCAAGTTCTAGATTCAGTTAATGTGTAGGGAAGACTGGAGCTAGCGGTCACACTTTTCACTGAAGGTAGGTTTATCTTTGAAAGTCCATGTTTACAGATATGATGTTTACAAACAAATTTTGGGAGGAGCACGCACAGGTAATTATCAGCCCGCTCATCGCTAATCAATTCATTATCCCTATAAATAGCTAGAGCCCTTTCCTCTCCGTATCTCGTTTTAAGCATCCCTCCTCCTCCCCCGCTCCTCCATACTCTAGCTCCTTCTCCAGGGGGAGCACGCAGGATTCCGACCGGGCCGTCAGCTTTCCTCCTCCCCGAGCCCGCTAGGGTTGAAAACCCTATAGGGCTTGGCAGCCCGCCGAACCCTGAGTCTTCTCCTCGGACAGCACACCAAACTCCCTACGCTTATTACCAGCAAGTACAAACTAGTGAAATACACCATAAAGTCTTGGTTATAAAAATCACGTCCAATGATATTATAAATAAATAATAAAAAATACAGTTCATTTAACACAACTGGAACCTCCACTAAACATCTATTTAATGAGATTTTTCATTTTTAATGGAAAAATGGGAAAGCAAACCTAATTAAATTTCAAATGTGACCCTGGAAAACAAAACCAGTCTTAAGTTGCTGGCGAATATTTTTTTGCACCCTCAGATTCCAGATTTTCAAAGAGTTGTATCTCGGCCAAATATTATCCCATCCTAACAATTTATTTAACCAGCTTATTTATTCAGCTTTCATATGATGCATAAATCTTGACACTTCTGACTGGTTTTGTAGTCCAGGGTCACAAATCGTTATTCAGACCAACATAAAACATATGTGACAACCTGCCCCCATCTGACATTAACTACTATATTACACTGATATGAAATATCATAAAATTGGAATTTAGCTTGCACAGAATTTACAAAAAATTACCAGAGTCAATGAAGAAGTGTATGAAACAAACACAACATTTGTGTAATTCAAATCACAGCCACCGTGACAAATTCCCCCGGTCTCCTCTACTGTGTAAAAACATTTTAGTCCTCTGCAATTTCCTTTTTAACATAATTTGGTATTCATTGTAAATTGTAAACGCATCCTCCCTCCTCACACAATAAAAAGCAAACATGTGTGCAACAATGCAAATTCGGTACAAATGCATGGAAAATGCACATAAATAATAGCCTGTGCAGCCAAAAGAAAGTCGATTCCCAACACTATGGCTGGCGTAAATGTGCCTGTCCAGCCGGGCTCCATCTCTGAGCTGATGGATTAATGATAACTAAACCCGCTGTTTGAGAATCAGCGCGGTATAATTGCGTGGCAACACAATCTGCTTTCAGGGATGACGTTAATGGGCAAAGAGCCTCGGCCAGCCTTTTATTTGGCTGTCAGCATGTAAAAGGTATCCTACAGCGCAGGCCCCTCTCTGAAAAGCAGTCACCACGGTGTCACACGGACAGACGCGGGAGGATCGCCGTTTCAACAGCCCCAATGATTCAGATCAATCACTGGAACGTGTTTCACCCAAGCGTGGGTGTCATCTCACACATGGCGTTATGCAAGCATCGGTGTCTCTGGCGCAATCCGACGTCTGAGATCTCAAGTCGCTCCCGCAAGACTCACAAAACAAAATGGCCTAATTTTATTATCATTGATTTGAACATTATGCTGTGGATCTTTGGGAGATTATTGCATTAAGAGGAGCGTGTAATTCAATTAAAAATGCAGGGCTGAGGAACGCACGTAATGTCATAATCCCATTTGATATGCGATCAGACGCAAGAGCTGCAGCACAAGACTCTGGCCGCCTGCCTGTGAGCTATGAACTCTGCTGACTGCCCCGACAAATGCACTTTTATTTTCCTGAGGGAGCTGCTTTTCAGGACATGATTTATGTGAGCATGTTCTCCACAGAGACCCGCATGTGTGCTTTTCGGAAAGCTCTGGACCGTCGTCTCTTGTCACCCGGCGCAAATCTGCGGCTATTGTTTTCTACGAACAATGGGGGATATTTTTAAACCAAACTTTACTCTGCAAAAAAAAAAAAAAGCATTCAATTTCCGACAGCCGATGTTCAGTTAGGTGTGCAGCGTTTGCACTGCAGTAGAGTCAGGGCTAAATACAGGGGGCAGAAGCCAATTTCGAGAGGTTCCAATTTAGCACCAGAGTAGCTTCTCCGCCTATTGACCCGCATTACGGTAGTTTGCACACAGTAGGGCTAGGAGACAGACCGACTTACACACTGAGGCACTACATTTTCTAAATAGAAAGAGAGACCTAAGCTGGCCCCCTGTTAACCCAGTCACACCATTTTGGCCCTCTGTTTCTACACTTTCAGGTTGGTTTGTTCTAACACTAGTATCACAGTGTGAGAGAGGTCTTTCCTCCAAAAACAGACATCCTCCAATGACACAGATAATGATATAGGTCAATCTGTCAGCACCCGGAAATCAAAGTTTCAGCTGAGGCACTAAACTTTTTCAAATGGTTTAGCTTGTTGTTGTATTGGTGTTATAGTGCTGCACATTTTAAGATACTTGTAATAGTTTCATCCCTTGAAGGTGAATCAGTTCACTCAGCTGCTATTTCCAGCGATGCAATTACAGCGTCAATCTATCTGGGTGGAGAAAGAAATATACAAAATGTTTGTCAACGTTTCATTTAAATAACAGATTTCAAATTATGAATAAAACATCAGTACAAGAGTATCACAAAATGTGCCTTTTAAGCTCAAATTAAAAGCAGTATTTTATTAACTAATGCATGTGAACATTTGCACATGCAGGCAGGACTTAACATTCAACAACTATTATTATTATTAGTTGTAGTAGTCACTTAATTATTAATTGAACTGTTGTCTTAACCTAAATAAATTGAATTAAATAAACTACTATTACTACTAATTAATTGAACTTTCGTATTAAACTGATTAAAATAAATTAAGCGATTATTGAATTAAACTAAATAACAATCATAAGTATTGCTTTAACTGATAAGTGAATTTATCTAAATAAATAGCTTTTGCTTTTTTAATGAATAAATCATTTATTAGATGCAGGCTGGTGAAACACACGGCAACATGTTATTTCAAATGAGTGAATGGATTGTATTTATTAGAGAGAACATGGCTGGAAATCTACTAATACAGTACACTGAAAGACCACATACATCTTCTGGTAGCTACTCCAAAGCTGTTACTGCTGCAAAGCTCTGAGCATTTTTTTCTTATAGTGTCTCTATGGCAGAGGGAGCATTTTCCCCAAAGCCTATCCACAACTGTGATAATTACCCATGCTTCTTTCCTCTGGCTCATTTGCATAATCAGCACCAGTCATTCACTGTGGTGGCACAAAGGAATATAATGAAACAAAAGAGTAACAAGGGAGATTTCAGATGCTGGCACAATGCTGCCACATCTCTGTGTTCGTTTGTTCTTACAGCTCCAACGGCATAAAGATTTTCACTTTACAATGGCATTCATGCAAGAACTTTGGAATGTTCCCACACGTTCCATATTATTGTTTTTCTTATTCCTTTTTTCTCTTTTTTTTAGTAAGCTTGAACGATTTTTTTTTGTCATAAATGGACAGTCTGAGTGGCATTTTTCCAGCACAATCAGTGCTGAAGTGTAATAAACAAATCTGAAGGTCGTTGCCATGTCTGTGCACTTCAGAAACGGCCTTTACAGCCGTTTTTTCTCATTGAAAAAAAAATTATAATAGTTGCTGTTTCCAGCACATCAAAGGGAATGGAGAAAGCATTGATCTGCAGGGTTTCAACATCTGGCCTGAGTGTTATACACAATGCATGCCCCTATTTTCATGCATCTATTGAGCAAACTGACATATGGCTGGAGAGTCTAAAAACACACAGTGTAACAGTTGCAATTGTTCTGCTTGCATTGAATTCTAAACGTACGGCTTCAGAAACACAGGCTTATAAACAAGACACTGCATGTATCTAGTCAAATGTGCAAGATAACAATCTGTATGTTTTCCAAAACAAAAAGAAAATATTTAGCTTTTTTATTTTATTTTTATAAAATATAATTTTATTTTTTATAAAATATAAAATAAACAATAAATAATAGATATAATATAATAATAAAGATTACATTTTAGTAACCTATACCTACTTTATTAAACCAGTATTCATACAGATAATACATACAATACAAATTGAGTTTAAATAGAAAAGTGAAAGGACAGAGCTAACAGTAAAAAGGCAGAAATAAAGGAACTAATCAAAAACTAGATATAAGAGAAACATCTAGAGATAAAGGTATTGACAAAAGAAGTTGTGATGAGAGAAATACTGAGTAATATTCAATTCCATAAAATTGAATATTGGATATGAACTCAGGTCGTCCGTGCATAAGTTGCACAGGGCAATTTATCAAAGCACAATTCAACATGCACCATCCCATCAAGCCGCAGTGTATCTCTGCCTTAGAAATGGCTGAATAAGAAGTAAGGGCCCTAGAATTTCTAGCTACGAGCTTGGGTGGAAATCCCAGGATTCAATTTCAAAATCATTCTGCCTCTGTTGCACAGAAATGCACACACACACAAAAAACGGTTTTCAACAATGGACAGCCAAAGCCTGTCATGAATCTGTTACTGAGCTTTTGAAGTCTATGTATTCAATGAGATCTGAAACTCAAGCTCAGTGCACACGATCAGTCACCACACTTGTCCATGTCCACAAAACCAGGCTGCCACCTCCAACAAGAAGCCTCTTCTTCTCTATACTGTCTCAGTTTTTTATGTACACCACCCTTTACCCAACATCGGAGATCTAGGATATGGCACCGCTCTCTCCTGGAGCTCACCTCATGATCAGCTGAGATGAGCAAGGTTAACCTCGACACTTTTACTGGGAACTCAGTCAGAACAACCAGGGGAGACAACAGAACTCCTCAGAGAGGCCCTTGAACATCCCGCGGCTAAAGCTGCAGTCTCGCTCTGCTTTTTTGTATGGAACAAAAAAGAAATCTATCCTTTTATCCAGTCAACTTTTGTAGCACTCAGAGCAAAGCTTGAAGAGATGGTGTTGCACAGGTGTTGGTGAGAATATTAATAATATTGACTTTAACAGAGGAAAGCTGGATGTGTATGATGGCTGCCTCTCAGGACGCTTGCGCTCTTAACAAGGACGTTTAAGTGTTAAACGCCTGATTGGAAATACATAAACTAAACTGCATGGCTAGCCAGTGTGCTGACACAAGCTTCTAATCACCAGCTAATAAATCTACCCTTTCTTACTCTTTTACTTAGAAATTATGCAGCCTTTAATAGGTGAAATAAATTTCGCAGTGCACCTGGCTCCTGAAAGAAAGGAAGTGAGACAAAGAAGGAAAGCTATAAAGCAAGCAAGAAAGAACACAGTCACTGATTCTGTTGCACATTGGATGCGAAAATGAGCTATTTTTTAACTTGCCAAAGTAACTTGAGCATCATGGGAGTGTGGAGGCCTAATGAGGAGAGTGAGATGCTTTGTGTGGTTGGCTGGTGGCAGGATGTCTCTACATCAGTCTTAACTAAACAAACCCCCACCTGGGAAGCCTGTTAGCTGCACTGCAGGCACAGACAGCCCCATACCGCAAAAAATGCTACAGTTTGAGAGGCGTATTCCCAGGCAACTCATGCGTCTCTGCAGGCATGCCACTGTCACGTTATGTTACGAAGCGTCTCTTGTCCAGCTTTTCTGCAACTCCACCAAACTGAAAAGCAATATGCCAATGCAGTGGAAATTGAGAAATGATATACGTCTGTGGCTCATGTCACAGCTGTTATCTATTAATGGGGGATTGCTTTTATAAATTTTTATTTTATATGACGGCTGCAACTGTAATATAATAAGGACAAAAATTCTGAAAATACAGAAGCTCTAAGAAGTCGTGCATCATTTTCTTGTGATCTCGCCGTAATTTTCTGATGAGAAAAAAGGCGTCACTTGCCATTTCTCCGTTTAGTCACAAGTCAGCTCCAATGGATCCTCTGCAGTGAATGGGTGCCATCAGAATGAGAGTACAAACAGTTACATTACAATAATCCACAAGTAATGCACATGACTCCAGTCCATCAGTTAACATCTTGTGAAGCGGATAACGGGGGATGGACTTTTTTATGAAATAATTATAATGGAATATGGACCAGAACATCTTAAAATGAAAATGTCTTAATTATGGATTTGTTTCTTATAAACACACAGCATTACCCTTCATAAGAATAGATTATAGTGACATTTTTATCAGCTGTTCAGACTTTCCTTCTGATGGCACCCATTCACTGCAGAGGATTCATTGGTGAAGAAAGTGATGTAATGCTGAATTTCTCCAGATATGGAGTTCCCATCTTGGATGGCCTGAGTGTGAAAAACATTTATACAATTCTTGTTTCTGGATGAACTATCTGCACCTGTCAAACATCATTTGGCTGCCAATAAAACTGACCACATGTTCAAAGTCACAACTTTGTATATGCCGAAGCCATGTCAGGACACTGTTTTGGAAACAGTGTTTCAATCAATCAATCAGTCAATCACTTATTTTTATATAGCGCTTTTAACAATACAGATTGTAGCAAAGCACTGGACATTATCAAATAGGAGAATAGAGTGATGGTAATGTATAATGACGAAATTAAACTATTTATTTGCAGAGACGGTCTCTGTAATCAAAAGGACGATAATCACTAGAAATTAATGTAGGTGTTTCACTGAAGGAGCTGTTTCAGTTTGAGTGAGTCCTCGTCAAAGTAAAACTTTGCTCATCCATGATGCAGTGCTATAGATATATGTCTTTGCCACCTCTAAACAAAAGAAAAAAATAAGAGGGAACAAATTGAGATCAATAAAACAACTGATGGCATGTTGTGTTCAAGAAATTGTGGTTAACAAAAAAAGGAAAGGTTTCTTAGGACTATTAACGTTTCTGTTACTTGCCTAAAGACTAATTTATAGTTCAGTAGCCTGGTTTATGACTGACAAGCATTGAATCAATTTGACACAAATATTTTATCACAAATTAAAGTCAGTTTTATCCAGTTTAATAATGTATATACAGCTGTGCAAGTATTGGTCATAATAGTAGTTTCAGAATCAATACGTTTGTAGCTTTAAAATGACTTTTGTTAAAGGCTCTTCAGAAAACTTTACAGGTTCTATGTCTTTGTCAGAGGCTGTAAGACCATCTTCTCTAAGTTTCTTGTAAAAATATTTATAACTGTGGGACTCTAGTCAATAAACTGAACTGCCCTCTAAGGCCTCGTCTGTCAGAAAACAGATGCAGCGAAATGCCACGATGAAACCGCCTCACAAATTCCTAATATTCCTCTAAATTTTTCATAAATGGGGGCATGGACTGATGAAAAACCTAGTACTTGCTGACATCAACCAAAACCCTGATTTATGCTTTTATAGTACATGCACATTTTTCTTTGGCAGAGCAGTCTCCTGATGCCAGATCAGAAAAAAAAAATGGTCCAGTGTCCGACCCTATTGGGAGTTTTATTATGAGTTATATTCCTGTTTTCTCAAGGTGTGTGCAGTCCCGAGGGTGAGCTGTGAAGGACCTGTGCATGGGCTGTAAAGCAAGACAGGTAGGTTTCAGGAAAGCACCTTCACAGTGAATTCATCCCTAAAAACAGGGTCACAGCAAAAAGGACGTATACTGTCAGACTCCCTGAAACAAAAACCAAATAAATTGGATACATGAAAAGCCTACCTTCAGCTTGCTGATTTGTTTTTCGTCCCAAAATTCTAGTTGTTGGGCAATTCTGGTCCTTAAATTAAATTGCTTGATTAAATCTTGTCTGCGATGAAACAAAAATACAAAAAACACAGCAGTTATTACTTAAATAATACCAAAAAAATGATAAAATGATATAATTATTTTAAAAAAGCAAACTAACTGTAGCCTATTAATATCTGTAAGCATTTTTTGTTGTTGTACAAAACGATTGCATGCCATTTAGTTTATATTTGCAATGTCATGAATGATTTATTTAAATTATCTTTAATTGTTTCTAAACATTACAGCATAATTTCAGATAAAAATCCTATCATACCTGGTTTTTGATTAAATTTTCGCTGTAACAACAAGCGCCATAAAATATCAATAGCCTATGCACTGATTTTGTAAGTCAAGACTGAGAACCTCTTAAATTCAAATTAAAAAATAAACCAACTCTGTGAAATATTTACTGGAGTGTCCAAGGGTAACAACTAGCACTTGTTTGTCCCCACATTAGCCTATGCTTTAAACGTGAGGTTATATTATTTTAGAAACTATATAAACACTCTATGATCTACTTGTGTACAACACGTCTGTGAAAAACAACCCCTAAATACGACGCAATCAGAAATTAATACCAACATGTTATCCATTTTCTTCTGCCTCTCCTTATTTCTCCAACGGCTCTTGTCTGACAGACGCGGCCGTTTAGCCAATCAGCTGCGAGAGTTTCTCTCCGCCCCGCCGCTATTGGTTGATCTCTGGAGACTCGGGGGCTGTTCCGATATTAATGACCGCTGGGCAGACAGCGGCATGTCAATGTGACAACCGAACGAGCGGCTGCAGATGCGCCTCTGAACACAGAGGAAGGAGGAGGTTGTCAGTGTGAGGGACTCTTAAAAAGCTTCCAGACGGCTCTCACCTGGTGGATTTTGCCTCATCCGCATGGCAAAATCTTAACGTTAGGAGCGCGAACCGCTGCTTTTTCTCTAACTGCGTTAAAATAAGACCACGCGCGCTTATTTTCATTTGCGTGGCGCGGGCTTTCCGCTGTCTGGAGCACTGCGCTATAGATGAACGGAATACATGCCGCCTTATCGACCGGAATGACTTACGCTGAAACGGTAAGTTTTAACATTTTCCCATCTACCTAATGTATTTGGTTCATACATATTAATTTTAGTCGGTATTTACTGCATGATCATCCACATTCAAGTTGAGAGAATATGCGTCAGAGTGATTCTTTTTCTGCAAAACGACCGTGAAGGAGCAGAAATGGAGGGAAATGGATAACAAGCACGTAGGTAGTTAAATAAATAGCCATGTCAACCCGGAGCACAGAATTCCTGTTGCTGATGTCGCGGTCGGAGAACAAACACATGTGTGCATCAGCAGCAGCAACAGGAAATCTGTGCTCCAGCTTGGCATGCGTATTTTTTGGACACAAGGCACGTCCTGGACGAATAGCCACAGGCAGTCTTGCATCTGGCTGTTCTCAATCTCCCTTAAATCACCCTGTTGCCGTCCAAGATGTTCTACAGCACCCCTATAGCACATGAATTTCAAATGCAGTCGCCTTGAGCATTCACCGTACAGTAAGTATCGTTAAATGAATGTATATCGCTTTGAATGGAGGCATTGTGATTCTGGATCCATTCGTCTGATCTGCATTCATTGCTTCAGCCTAATTTATACCATTCACAGCAAAACACCTCCTATGCAGATGATGACATTTTTTCTTTACACTTTTTTTTTTTTTTTTACCCCAGCTGTTAATCACACAACCAGCGAATTTGTCCTCCCACATCTCTTTGTAGACGGAGGCGTTGAGGAATCATTGCAGACTGGCATTGCACTTTCTAAAACACAAGTCAGAGGTTCGGTTACGGATTGCAAATAGCATTTATGTGTTTGCATACATGCATGTATAATTTTAAGACATGTTTGGGGTAAGTGCATCAAATTAAATTATTTTATTACAATTATAAAAAATGTTAAAGTAGAATTATGTTAAAAAAAAAAATGTTTCCTATAAATATTCATATGTGATGCTCTACTAGCAGGTAAATACCAATTAGATCACTGGGTTTCAGGGGCAAAAGTCATTGGGCCTGAAAAAAAAATGGAAGGATTGGGCTTTCCCATAGATGACCTTAGTGCAACCACCATGGCCTGAGACAGCCATAACCAGTTGTCTCTTGCTAATGGCAGGTCACTGATTCGTTGCAAAGTGAAAATGTTGAGCAAAATATTTTGCGGCATAATGGTAGACAATACACTCCAACCAAATTGTGTCCTTGGAGTCTCTTTCATGCCAAACTCTCCAAACTCAGACCTGAGTGGCCAATTCTTAATCACAGATGTAATCACATGGGCCACTTGATGGCTGCACTAATTAACAGACAATAAGTAAAACCCTTGATATTAAGGATCTCTCAGAAGCGGCGCACTGAGTGTTTAACTGATTTTTGTACCTCTTTGTATGACGAGGTGCTGGAAAATTGCTTTCTCTGATCGTTGCGTCAAACCAAACAGTTTAAAGCACAAATGAATGGTGGATGTGCGGTTTGAAATCCAATTTATGCAAGGCTGCATTGTCAGTGCAGAGTGTTGTGGGCTTCGAAACAAAACATCACAACGTGAGTGCTGAAAAATAGCAAGTGTGTAGTGTTTCATTAGCTTAACGCTTCATCAAACAAATGAAAGATTAAAATGCTTTAATGTTCTGGCAGCGCATAATGCTAGTCACCCTAATATCATGAGTTCAATTCCCACTGAAAGCATACCTTGATTGAACCGAGGGTCACTTTGGATAATGCATGTGCCAAATGCATTAATGAAAATGTAAATATAATGTCTTAATATTGAAAACATGCAGAAATGTTTTTTTGCATAGCTGTACCTTTAATGCCTAATACAAAAATGGGGAGATTTAAGACAGGGTAAACTTGCTTTTTAATGATTTTTTTCCCCAATCTCCATCTGCTGAAAAGGTCACCACACTCCACATTCTCTCATTGTTGCAAAAGTCTCGACTAGTTCTGTTTCAAAATATAGACTTTAATAAGAGAATATGATAGCAGCATATGCTATCTGTGTTTTCACGAGTAAACAGAGCAGAACCATCTGAGAAGCACTGCTGTGCTCTCCATCTGTTCTTAGACTGATACCTGTAGTAGAGGTATCCGGTGTGGTATAGAGCGCATACTGGGAGAACTGGGATCTCATTATGTCTAAACAGTCAAGCTAGAGATGTTTAGAACACAATAAACCATTCACTGCTACACCGATAGATCGACTGACACTTGCTGTTGGGAACACGCTTTCAATCAATCAGGCCCAATTAGAGTGAAATGCTGTATTTGTGCCCTGGGGAGATTTTATTGGTTTTCATAATTAGGTTCTTCATATATAGTGTAGTTTAGCCATGCAATTATTCTGCCCATTGTGCATGGTGTCTTTTCCTCAGGCTGTGTTATGCATGTTAGAGCAAATAGCAATGTTACAAGTCTCTGGATATCGATATGAGTCAGAATTTTCCCGGAATATTCAGCATATTCAGAACCTTAAGGGCAAATTCTGGAAAAACTCTCTTAAAACTCAAAGACAATGTACAGTTGGAGTTATAAAATTCTAGTCAAATGTACATCTAATGTAAAAATGATTGTACTGGCATCTAAGTATTCAGCATTCTAATTCATGTCAATGTGTTTATAAATTCAAATGACATTTGCACCCAGAAAATCAGTTTATCTCTAGCTATATGAGCAATAATGCCTTCCACCAAAGACTAGCTTAGAAAGGGGTCAATAATAGAAATAAGATACTTTATTGATCCTTGATGGGTAATATAGTAACTACCTGTAAATAGTTGGCTAACTGGTTTCCAAATTTAGAAAGAATGTGCATTTAAATCTTTTAACCTTCGAATAGCATGCTTTTTGCTTATACATTTAATTAGTGCTTGCATGATAGAACTGTATTGCTATACCTATTTTTACTTTCTTCCCCACAAATTTAGCCTAATATTACAATAAAAAAAGGTAATTTATGTTTGCTATTCAAAATCTGACATCATTGTAATATTTGCTAAATAAACTGTGATTTGCCCTTCGACCTTGCAACTGTAATGACTTGCGGTTGGTATTTTTGTCCTTCAATCTAAAGTATTTTAAATTTTTAAAATAACTCTTGCACGGCAAAGAAAGTGTTGCATTGGGTGCGAGGTCCCATGCACAGCCGAGAGAAAATAAATAAAATAAGATGCACGCTGACTGTCATGACAACAGCAAAAGTGGCTCTGATCTGGCATTTCTTTTGCACAGAACCAAATCTTAAAACCTGTGCTTGTCTAGAACATCACCACTGTTCTTTTTCTGCCTAGCAAGCACTGACATTTCCTTAAGGAATTGCAGTTCAAGTTAATTTATATCAGCACAAACTAGATTTTCCTAAAAGAGCGAATCAGCATCAAACAATCAGTTACAAAATACCAGAATTGTTCATGTACACTTAAATTCATTGAGGAAAACAAACGACGGCAGTGGAAAAGCTGAAACCTGTGGGGTCCATCGGTTAATTTGGAACATTGATTCTGCATTAACCGTCGACTCGGTGCTGATTTTGCGAGCACATAGGAGCAGGTGCAAAGGGAAACGTTCCTTCAGCATTGCACTGGAAACTTCATTATGCACACACATTGCATAGCAAAGCCTGTTTAATGGACTCTTCCCTTACCTTGAAAATAGTGTAATGGCAAATCAATGAAGTACAGGGCAGGGGGAGGAGCAGCAAAACCGACTAGGCCACCCACTGAGAGGCCTATACAAACTGGCTGGCACCTAGGTCCTTTGCGTCTTCTCCAGGCCTGAGAGAACAGCTTACGCAGAGCATGTGAAGAGAGGAAGGGAGAAACGAGCGCTTAAGTGAAACACAAAGAGAAGAGGGAGCATGGGTGTAAGAGCAGGGGTGTCTTTCTATAGACATTTGCATGAATGAGTGAGAAAAATTCTCAAGACCATTTGAACAATATTCCCTCTGACTCATCTCTATAACACAGAGGGCTATTTCTACATGAAGCAATTCCACCTCTGCCCTACTTTCTGTACATGCGAACTGTTTGACCGAAGTTTAACTGGGAATGAAAGCCTACAGCTATACCTGGCATCATATATATTTCAAACACCCATGTAAGCTTGCTTGTCAGGTATATGTTACTTTTATATTCTAACCCCTCCTATTTTTTTCGTGCTTGTAACAATTAACTGACCTGGAGATAAAGTAGTGGCTGCTTGCTGTAATGAATAAAAACAAAAAATCAACAAATCAAAATACATTATTGTATTTGCTCTTCTTAGAAAAGTGTCCTCAATGTACATTAATAAATGTGTACCCTATTTAATAACACAAAACATTTTACTATCCCCAGTGCAGTTTACATTGAGTTGCTACAGATATTTTCCAATCTGCAAAGGCACTGACTTAGGATTTAAGAGAACCTTAAGCTCACTGATCAGTCCCCAGCCCAAGATTTACAGCCCATCTCAAACAACTCAGCCTAAAGCAAACACAGGAGCCGGGCTGCCACCATTCAGCCTGACTTACTTCCCAGGGTCAGTAGGGCTTCTGCCCACCGGACACATTTATTCAAACATGCCCCTATATTTTACAAGCCCAATCAAGATGATGCTAGCTCTGTGATATCAGGTCTGGAAAATAATGGTGGGGAACGATTCTCTGACTCTTCTCTTCTCTCCAATTTCGGTGACTGACTCTGCAGTACATCAGGACGGTGATTAGAGGCATCCATCTTGAAATTCCATTTTCTCTGGTATTAGTTGCATTTCTCTCTGTCTCTGAAAGAGTGGCACACTATGCAAGGTATTGCCACTTAAGCTTTAAGAGCCAAGGTGTTGTTCCAAGTTCTTACGTTTGTACGTTCTCACCTACACTTAACTGGGTTAAGCCTAATTTCCTTCATTTGTCTTTGACTGGAGTTTTAATGGGTGCACCATACCTTTATTGCTGTTGCAGAGTCAGTGGAGGTTAATACAGGTTTAGTTGTATTAGTGTGTCTCCTCTCCTGGGAGTGTTTTTTGCAGATACTCTAAGAGAAACTGCCTCCAGAACACAATCATGAGCCAGCCATTACACACAAAAAAAGACATTATTTACCATCGCAGAAACTAGGGCTTTCACAGGGTTATTTCTGGAGGATAGTGTATTGATTTTGTAGTCTTAAAATTACTAAAAAGATCTTTGATTTCTTCTTACTTCACAACATATACTGTATGCAATAACGATGCCACTGCCACACAGATTGTTTCATTTTAAAATGTGGCTAAATAATGACATTCTGTAATAATGTAAAAAAGTTCAACAGTTGCAGATCATGCTGTTGATTATGGAATTCTTGATTTAACACACTCATAGCAGTGCCAAATTATTTATGCCCCATTGAACTACGCCTTTATTGTGCATTGTTAAATGGTCCTGTTCACAATGTGAAATCACTGAACAACTCTGGCCCTGCATCAAAAGCATAAACTTGTCTAAAAGGGCAAGATGAAAAAAACTATCCTGAACAACAAAAAATATAAAGAAGCATTAAACATTTTCCATGTGGGCCGCCAGAACAGTTCTGCTAAATGGATCTTAAATTCTAAAAATGTATTAAATAGTACTAATTTTAATATCTTGATACATTGATATCTTGATTGAAAAATCAGGGATACAGAACTATCAAAATTTAAATGAAGAGGCTAAAAAGATTTGAAGAAAAAACAACTGTAGTTTCATTTATTGCACATTAACTCTGTGCTGTCAACAGACAAGCATGCCTGTGCACTGCATTAGTAGTGAACCTGCAATACTAGAAAGAACATGCAGGTGTTGTAGGAGCAGTGCTCCATTTAACATGTCAGGAAAATAGGCCATTCGTGTCAGTCAGGAAAACTAGATGCATTTTCCAGTATTTATGGCTGACACAGGTATTGTCAAGCAGCCATTTTCCAACCACCGTGAGAGTAGTGGCAGATCTACGAGGTGTAATAAACAGACAAATTTAAATGGACTCGTTACCTGCTAGGATTTTTAACAATTTGATGGTCATCATCTATGGACAATTCAGTGTAGTTCCTAGCATCTTTTTTTACAAAACAAGTACACTTCGGTGACAGAGAGACAACAAGATCAGGTGCAGTAACCCCCCCTCCAGACCAAAATCACCTGATCAGAGGAAGGCCCCATATAGCATGTACTTTAAACATATTCCGTTGCCGCAAATATTATTCATCATAAAGGTCCATGTATGGAAGCTTTTTCTGAGTGTTCTTGGATTAATGAAGAATCTTGTTGCCTTGGAAAATCACACATTTCGCCCCCTCAATTACTCAACCAAAAAACACACTCTCACCTCCACGGAGCCTTGAGGGATGAACTCTTGAGTTTCTCCATCTGTGAAGCTTACTGAAGACTTTGTATAGTATCCTCACTTCCTCACCACCTTCCTTAGGCAGGGTTGAAAAGAGGGATGATAGTGTGATGGAACAGTCTCTTTCTTTCCATCTGTCTTGCTTGTTTGCATTCTGGCTATGACACTTTCCATAGTAACCCTGGTGATGTGGAGAGCTCTCACAGAATTGCTATTTTTTTCTTCAGTATTCTGCATAGCACAACAAAGAGTTGCTTTTAACAGTGAAAAAATAACAAATTGGTGTTTAAAAAAGTAATGTTGAGACCTAATGTGGCATTTTGCAGTTAAAATATCTACGTAATATTCAAGGCCATGATATATGTTGCTTATACTGTAGCTCAATTGTGTTATTATTTTTTTAAGTGGAGTGTAGTGAGAATGTTTTGTATGCATGGCTAGAACATTTCATCATGGTGAGTTGCATCTAGGGAATCTACTCTTTTGGAAATAAAGCAGCAGTATTAATACCTACATGTCAAACACACTAAGCTTCATAATTCACACATTTTAGGGAACTTCAGCTTCAGAATCCCAAAATAATATGTAAGGTGAAGGACACCCATATCCATATGTCAAAGGCTTAGTGTGAAAGGTACTGCTGAATAAAATGTCAGCAAGACATCAGAGTGCTTTAATGTGGCTTTTGTAAATGTCAGCATGTCTCTGTCTTGCCTTAGTGATGCCCTTGCATTTTTCCGGTAATTATATGCTAATATTTTTCATCTCTTTCTTCTTATTTTCTTCAGGTAGAAGTGGATTAGGCTGATGATGGCATCATCTGTAGTATTAAATGAAATGAACGACCTTGCTTCTGCCTAGCTGAAACCACCGCTACCTGAGGTTTAATGGTGACCTCTTTATCTGCCCAACCAGTAAAATTTTCTACACCACCTTCAATCTGAATTACGGGAGACTTGGCGACGGGACATCGCATCTGTTGACAGCACATCAGTCAGGGCCTAGGGAAGGCCCTCAAGTGTGGATTCAAGTGATCACCACAAATGGTTGATTATTTTTAAAGTGAAGTGCTTTTGCCACAAAATCTTTAAGGACCAACTACTTACTGGTGGGAACGGTGCCAATATGAAGGACATATCATTTGTGGATTATTTGCTAGTGGGTCTTGCAGTGACTACCTTGGTTCTTGCTGCAGAAGAGAGAGTCAGTTGTCCCAAACTTTGTGTATGTGAGATTAGACCCTGGTTTTCCCCTAGCTCTGTCTATATGGAGGCTCCCACTGTTGACTGCAATGACCTTGGACTTTTTGACCTGCCCATGACATTGCCATCTGATACACAAGTTGTTTTACTGCAGACCAACAACATTGCTAAGATTGAGCGCCCTTTGGATTACCTGCCAAACATCACTGAGATTGATCTCTCCCAAAACAACCTGTCATCAATAGGTGATGTCAATATTGGACACCTCCCTCAACTCTTATCCCTACACATGGAGGAAAACTGGATATGTGCCCTACCAGACAACAGCCTTTCTCAACTGGCCAACCTTCAGGAGCTCTACCTAAATCATAACCTCATCTCCTTCATTTCTCCCGAGGCTTTTCGTGGCCTTCAGAGCTTGCTGAGACTTCACCTCAACTCCAACCGGCTTCAGAGTATAAAAAGTGAATGGTTTGAGCCCTTGCCAAATTTGGAAATTCTAATGATAGGGGAAAATCCTGTGCTCTCTATTCAGGATATGAACTTCAAGCCTCTGAGAAACTTACGCAGCCTGGTTCTTACTAGAATGAACCTGTCACAGATACCAGATGATTCACTTCTGGGCCTTGACAATCTGGAGAGCATCTCATTTTATGATAATACATTCCCTAAGGTACCCCATGGTGCTCTCAGGCATCTGAAGAGCCTCAAGTTTTTGGATCTTAATAAGAACCCCATTGGACGAATTCAAAGGGGTGACTTTGTGGACATGCTCCATCTTAAGGAGCTGGGCATTAACAGCATGCCCGAGTTGGTGTCCATTGATAGTTTTGCCCTCAACAACCTCCCAGAACTGACAAAAATCGAAGCCACCAACAACCCCAAACTTTCTTACATACATCCAAATGCTTTCTATAGGCTGCCAAGGCTGGAAACTTTAATGCTAAATGGCAATGCTTTAAGTGCCCTCCACAGGATCACAGTGGAGTCCCTCCCGAATCTCCGGGAGGTTAGCATGCACTCTAACCCTATCCGCTGTGACTGCGTTGTGCGGTGGATGAACATGAACAAGACAAACATTCGCTTCATGGAGCCCGATTCCCTGTTCTGCGTGGAGCCTCCAGAGTATGAAGGTCAGCATGTGCGGCAGGTTCACTTCAGAGAGATGATGGAGATCTGTCTGCCTCTCATCTCTTCAGAAAGCCTCCCCACACAAATCAGTGTGGAAAGTGGGAGATCTGTGTCTCTTCACTGTCGTGCCTTTGCTGAACCTGAGCCAGACATTTACTGGGTGACTCCGTCAGGGAGAAGGGTCATCCCAAATGCTGTTTCTGCGAGATTCTACATTCACCCCGAAGGCACACTTGATATTTATGATATCACTGAGAGCGAGGCTGGATTGTACACATGTGTGGCACACAATCTTGTCGGGGCAGACCTGAAATCTGTCTCAGTGGAGGTAAATGGACACTTCCCACAACCTGTCAATGACTCACTGAATGTCAACATCGAGACTGTACAGACCAACTCTGTGTTGATATCCTGGAATGCCTCTCATGGTAGCCTGGCACCAAACATTAAGTGGTATACAATGCCCAAGGCAAACCATCCAACAGTGGCATTCACAGCTAGGGTACCATCTGACGTGGCTGTATATAATCTCACACACCTCAGCCCTGCTACACAGTACAAAGTGTGCGTGGACATTCACAGTATCCATCATAAACATGACACCAGGTGCGTCAGTGTCCTAACTAAAGGATTAGAACAAGCCACAAAGGACTCAGAGAGGTGGGACATGGCGCTGATTGCTGCTTTTGCTGTGCTTTTCATTGTGATCTCAGTAGCTTGCTTTCTGATTTATGTCTTTATGAGAAACCACTGCATTTATGGAGAACTGAAGCAATACCCTTCCAAAATGGCTCTGATGTCTGAGACCAGCCAGCAGTCTCCCTTTACAAGGCTCTGGATTTCTGGGAAAGGGATGCCAGCTGCTGTTGAGGTGAAAGCCACAGTCATAAATGTGTTGGACAATGCATTTTAAGCTGCACGTGCAGAGGACCACAAAAACTACAAGCAAATTGACAAGGCAAGAGCGGAGAACTTGCTGTTCCACCTTGCCATTTATCTTTTTGCCTTGAAACAGACATCAAATTCAAATGGAAGGGATGTCTAAAAATCTATAACTAGCTCTATAGCCCCTCATCACGAGCTGTCAGATGTGGAAAGTGGCGATGGAACAGTGGTAACTAGCGAGAGGTAGAGACTTGCTGCTAAAATATGCAGTGTGATATTTCTAGGCCATTCACTGAAAACAGATGATATTAAGACATCAGGAAGGTGTTGTTTCTCATACCTGACTGTTAAATGTGTAAAGATTAGTGGAACAGTCCTTGTGGTCCCAATGTGGTTGTCTGTGCTGTACGACAACCACATAGGCGTGTTAGAGACCCGACTGTTTGTTGAGAAGGAAATCTAGTAGAATAGAAGATTACGGTGATTATGATGTGAACTTTTGATGAAATATGTTGTTTTTCTATTTAAAAGCCGATCTGTCTTTTCATGCCTAAAATTGTTATATATTCTATCCAGAAATGTAACAGGTATCTTCTGTGCAGTAGCCAGGCAGTAAACAAGTGTGAATTACTTACAGTATGAAAGATACAACTTAAGAAACGAGACTACACATTTGCTGAATAAAACACAAATGTACATCTTAAGGAATCTATATACATAAATATATATTATATTTGATTATATTACTATCAGGACTGGATGTTGTTGAATGCAGACACTTTAAAAGCATCTCTCAGAGATAAAATGCAGAAGGCTGATCATGACAGGGTAAGTGCCTACTCCTGAATCTTAGACCAGAAAAAAGAAAAAAAACAACAACAACACCTTTGAATGTTACTTCTAATGGTTTCCTGAGAGATCCCTGGAGAACAGAGCCATGATTCCAGCCTCACATGCAAATTTGTGCAAATACTATATGAGTATTTTTAGCATAAACATGGTTTAAAAGCATTGCGTCCTTGCTTTGAGTGTGAAAAAGCCATTTTTATATTGACTGTGCTGTCTGTTCTACCCTAAGCACATTAGTCAATGAGACCAATGTGCTTAAGGTAATGTAAAAACTAAATAAATGTCAGCATTTTTTTTTCTTCTCATGTTGGAATCAGTATGTTTACTGATCTAAGTTCTGGGAAAAAAGCCTTACCATGATTAACAAACATGTCTTGAAGGAATAGTTCATCCATGTTCTCATGTTGTCGTGTTTTTCCAAGCCCATGTGACTTTTTCTTCTACAGAACACAAAAGAATAGCATAATCTCCAAGGTGCTCTTATCTGTACAAAAAAAAGAAAGTAAATAGGAATAGACAATGTCGAGCCTACAAAAACAAATCACATGTGGCAGTGCAAATAAGCAATAAACTCTACAAATAACAAAAAAAGAAAGGACCATAAATAAATCGTCGTTTTGAAAATAGAAGCTTAGACATTCTGCTAAACTTCTTGTGTTTCGTAAAAAGTATGTCAAATGTGACTGAAACAACAAATTCCAAGATTTTTATTTTCTGGAGAACTATTCTTCCAGTGGCATAAAGGGGAACTGCCTAGTTCAAGTCTAAGACAAGCGAATCAGCTGCAAAGAATCACATTGTATTTGCTCCATTTAAGACCCAGCACAGACTCACAACCCAAAAAATTACAAACATGATGAATGCTCGTCAGCCACTGACTGACACGGAGGATTTGTCAGACAGGCGTGCTCGTACATCAGCAAGGCTTTCAGCAGTGCAGACAGGCCTTTTAGAGGCCGGCTATCAGTCAAACACAAGGAGAGCTACATTATAACTCAAACTCTATGCTGGCACTGTTCAGGCAGGCTGAAGTCCACAAGCCTTTGCCCTCCCTTTTCAGTCATATTGCAGGTTGAGGTGCTTCTGCAGCTACAGACAAGGTCACCATGTACCTCTACTGCATCAAAAGAAAAATGACACAGACACAGTAGCAGAAGTATGGCAAACCAGATGAGCCTACAACAGATAGAAAGCATTGGCACATTGGAAAGTAAAAACTCAATGACTAATTATGCATGATACAGTGGCAGCCATATTATACCTGATACCGTTTTAAACCTGATACATCCTGAATAAATGGAATCAGCAAGATGTCACAAATGAATTCTTAAAGAGGACAAAACAAAATTAAATTCGATGAGTCTTCAAATACAGTATATTTCCCAGCACCTCACAAACATAAAAGAACTCCAAGGCCATCTAATATGATATTACAACTCATCTTTCTGCATTTTAAACTATTTCTAGATGAATAACTTTTATTAAGAAAGGAGAAGGAGAGATTTTAAAAGCTTTAGGGGCCTAACAATGATATCTTCTCTATTTCACTAAACAGATTTTTGTTGAACAAGCTACCTACACTGTCTAAGACAAATTCAATTCCATAATGCCTGAAAACATGTTTAATATCGCAGGAAAACTCCTAACAACGGTCTTTTTCGCTCACTAAGGAGAAATTAAACATCCCATAGTCCTGTTTGTTTACGAGCCAAACCCAGCTGGACATCTGAGTTATTGCCCTATTAAAAAACTACATATTTGTACTTGGGCCTTTCCTGCTACAGGCCACCGCTGCAATAAAAAGCAAAATGACAACAATCATTTATATTTCTTTTATAAGCACTCAGGGATTTGGATAATTATAGCACTTATAATCTCTGTGAGCTCACCCTGATGTGATCTGGCCTGCAAAATGTGGCTGTGCCACAACCCCCATAAAAATAAATATAAAACAATGTGCGATGCAGTGCTAATTAGTTCTCTGTAATCATGCAGGGGCAAAAATAAAAATGTCAACAAAATTCACCGTTCATACTGAAATATCTTGTATTTACAAGTAAAAAACTATTATGTAATTTATTTTTATAAATTCACTTTTTTGCCTTGAAAGGCAATCTTGCATTTAACCAGGCAGTATTACATTTTGAGTGGTGACCACACTGAATCCTTTTTGCCTGAAGAGACAAGACAAATATGTTTCTTGCCCATCAGAGCACCACAGCCCCCAGATGCATTTGTCATGAGGATAACAAAATGTATTACTCACAGATATGCAATCATCAAAAACACAATAGTTCTACACCGTAAAATGCTAACAAATACAATCTCAATATTTCGAATGCCATTTACCTTTTCATTCATTTTGACAAGCTTTCAAGTTTCACCTCAGTGACATTTCTAATACAAAAAAACAGTCAGTCCTGTTATGGCTCATTAACAGTCCTCTGTTTCTAAGACCTCGGAGTGAAAATGAGGACAACATCAGATTCCTTAGGGAGCCTTTTAGCCAGTTGGCACTCAGATAAATGGATCATTGCTTTCCAGATCATTGATAGATTGCTTTGCCTTTTAACCCGTGTCTTTGTGAAAAAGAATTTGACCAAGGCAGCTGAGAAGCCCAATCAATGGATGGGCTAATGAGCTATTCACACTCATGTCTGCATACAAAGAGATGGACAATAAAAGATTCCTCACATGTCTAGCTGGACAGAAAAAGGGTCACAGCCAGTGTTAGAAATTCAATTCTTTATTAAGGAATGATATTGGCCCCCATTGAATTGATTTTCAGGGACAATCTTTACTTTCATGAGGGCAAATTTTAAAATGAAAATAGTGGGCCTGTACAAAAACTTGTACAGAATTAATTGAAATGTCACTACAGTGTCTGAAAATGCATAACCAGATAAAATGCATAATAATCCCCTAATTATAGTGTGTTTTTGTCACTTCCAAGTTATGCCACCTTCTTCTACATTCTTCTCCAATACTTGGAGTGAACACAAGTAAATGGAGACGACCCAATTTAGCCCAATACTGTCTAGGATTACATAATGGTAACGGCATATTAAGGAAGACTGTGGATGGGGCCCTTGTGATTTTAAAATGTATACACAGCAAATATCCACAGTATTGCATCTTTCAAACTGACGATACACAGAGCAGCTTTTAAGGGAGCGTTGCCAGGCAACACCAACGAAAATGGCCACCAGTGTAAAACAACTTTGCCAATACTGAGCCTTTTACCATTAATGCCTGATGCTGAACTTGTTGCATGTGACCCAGGATCATTCAAAGTAATGACCCCTGAATCAAAGGACAAACCATTGAGGTCAATAAAACCTGGATACAGCTGGCTATTAAATTCAATACTGCAATCTTTGCTCATTGAGAATTTGAGCCAATCATGTTGTAAATGCAATGTGACTAATCGCTTTGGAGCTGCAGGAAAATGCATCCGGATGGCACCACAAGAACAAGTATATCTACCAGCTAGGGCTCAGTGACCCACAACAGACCCATGAGAGATGACTTTTCTCAGGGGGGAAAAAGCTCTCCATTTAAACTCACCGGTATTGGAGACTGTATTTATATACTGCATAAAAATAACCAATACACTGGATAAAAAAAGACCAGTAATCTTCCTATCCAAACAAAACATAAAAAAAAATGAATCTGTTACACTCCAAATTGTTTTTGTTAAATAAAATATAGCTGAAATAAATGTAATTATTATTAGAAGTAATGTCTGTCTTATATGTTTAACACAGCAAAACCAAAAAACCCTTGTACTACCCACTGAGAGATATGTATCCCTGTCTGGGAATCGCTGAATTACATTATAACCTGGTTATCAGAGATATAAAGAATAAATCAAGTGTTAAGGGTTTGTGATCCATAAAATTACTATAGTGGTATGAAATTCCCACAGTCCGTAAAAACCACGTTGATGGCCATGATAAAGTCACTTAAACGTAGAAATTAGAAGTAGAAGCTGATCGGAAAAAATTTTGAGAAAAACCCTTAATTAATCTATTTGTATTTTACATTTTTTTAAGGTAGTAATGAATTATTTTGTCGTTGCCATAAAATGAGAAAGGTATTGTAAGGTCATTGTTAAAATATTCCATATGATATCCTTATTAACTTTCTGGGCCTTAAATGTGGTAGTTGCATTGCTGTCTATGGAGGGTCAGAAGGCTCTCAGATTTCATCAAAAATATCTTAATTTGTTAAAATGTTACAAAGATGAACAGAGGAACAAAGATGAACAAAGGTCTTGCGGATTTGAAACGACATGAGGGTGAGTAATTAATGACAGACTTTTACTTTTTTTTTTTTTTTTTTGGTGAACTATTCCTTTAATACATGAATACAAAATGTGACAGCATCAGAGCTGCCTTTCATTTCCATCTCTAAAACTTTAAAGCTTGTTCATTGAGACCTTATGCATTCCATATAGCCCTGCTCCTTGTGACACACCAGAAGATTAAAAATGCCATATTCCCTCAGTTCATTACACGCTTCCTTGAGAACTACAATAACAATTGCCTGCGCTGCAGAAAAAAAGTATTTGATGTTCATTATCCTTTCTGTTGATTTCTCCCTTACTCTTCTTCCCTCTCTCATTGCCTTTCAAGCTGCTTCCATTCATCCCAGATAAAAATGAATCCCCCAAATTATAGCAGATCACTGCAAAAAATGTACTGCAATTTCACATTGATGATAATTGCATTCAACATTAATTATCTATTTAGATTATTTTGCAATTCTGATGCGTGCTGGTAGTTAGCAGCTCTATCTGGTGACAGTCCGTGCCACGTGCTGATCTACAATTGCGAAATGAGCAGTCGGTTCCATCAAGTTAATCTACGAGACACCTGAAATTCATGCACAGACATGTAAATAGCTGCCAAACAAATTCTCTTAAAGCACCTATTCGTCATAATTATTTGACCTTCCAAAACAGCCCTATTAGGTGAAATAACCAGTACTTCAGGATTCACAGTCGTTTGCCAATCTCAATTACATTGAGGGAGAAGCATGTTGTCTACCAGGCACTTCGCCTCTGGAAGAACATTGGCATTAACGAGACCTGTCCAGCTTTCTCTGAAGTCTTTCAGGCCATTAGCGAGAGCCAGAGCGAGCTCGGTTCATCACACATGGATCCTGGTGCTTAAGCCAGTGGCATCATTAACATCAGACCTGAGCTGTCTGCTTTCTAGCCGTTGCAGGAGCATGTTAATATATGCCATCTCACAGTTAGCCACAAAGATGGAAGAAGTGTCTCCAACCCAACCTTCAGCGTGGGTTAACTGGATGGAAGTGAGACGTGCTGGGCAACTGGAGTGCGTTTGAGTGTATCCATGCAGCTAATGAGGGGAATCAATCAGGAACACGGCCGTCTCTAAAGCCAAAGCCTCCCACTCCAGGGAGACACTGTCAGGAGCTGCTGTTCTCGGATCTGCCTTGTTCGAACTGACTGCTACAGAAACGAAAGACATCGCCACGGGGTTATTTTTCAAAATGAGCGCAAACCACATTATATCTCAACATCCGCCAACAGAAATACATCACATCGACACACACTCCGAAACAATCTCTTTGTCACGTACTGGTACAGCTCCACGTCTTATAAAACACAAGATTTTAAAAGTACATGGCCTACTTTTTCTACTTTTCTACTCAGACATGTTCTGTGATGCTGATGCAATAACTAGCATCAGATCTATGACTTGCCACCAGAGTTCAAGTCACAAAGACGCACATGCTTTGAATACCACGACACAGCAGTAAGCCGCAAGCCAATGGAGCACTGATGGACTTCAAAACCAATCTCAGTGATCTGGAGTGATGTCACTAGACACTGTGCTTTCTCAGCAGAACAAAGCCAGCGCCGTATTTATGTGGCCCTTTATGTGAGCCATGCAGAAATACTGATGGCCGGGAGTGGAAATTAGCTCCGTCGTCAGAACAGAAGGCTGCCAACGACAGGCAAGGTTTACGAAAGGACATCAAGCAAACAAACAAAATACAGGAATAGACAATGACAGAATAACAAAACGTTTTAAGTCAGACTTGAAACAAATCAGTTTTGTCCACGAGCACTGAAAGAAATGAGTAAAAATGCGGTACAATGGTGCAGTAATGATATCAATATCATGGTACTTTGGGAGAAAAGTATAAAAAATATACTTCCAAAATACTTCCAAGAACAACATGATGTTACTATGTCAAATCATTTGGTACTGTCTCAGGTAAAAAATTTTTTTAAGGATTTCATAAACAACAGATATACACATAATAATTAACCAAATTACCATAGCATTACTATCACTGTATTATGGTACTATCATAGTGCTTGTAAAAACATGTATCAAAGAATCACACACATTTCTTGTATAGTCTTGTTTAGCTAAATTTTAGAAAATTAAATTACCCTGTATTCGACAGGTCTTTGAAACATTTTACATCTACAAATCAACTACCTTGTGACTGGAAAACAGCAAGACAATGCAAACCGCAAACAATAGCGTTTGATCAGGCAGTACACATGGAGACTTTGACTGACCATCAGATTCAATCATCTTCAGCTATTGCAGACATTTTCATTTGCACACTTCAGTTGACAGCATAAAATACCTTTTCTTGTTTTCCCTGCACCATGCGGCAGTAATACCGTCTTCGTCGTAATCTAAATGGCAAACACGGGCATGATTAACTCTGTCTTTCTGACATGTGCGCATGGATACATGTGTGTAGGCATACAACCTGATTCCTTCTGAATTCCCACTCATGGATCTGCATACCTTTTATTTGTATCATAATAAAGCAACACTCATTTTCTCAACACTGGTCTGTGGGGTAAAACATGAGAGATTCAAGAGAATGACTGATTAAACAAATTAGGATGATGAGGACGCAGACTATCCTCTCTGCACACGGTGACCTTGCTTACTTAATGATGCTTCGCAGAAGCCAAATGAACTTGAGTGTAAACCTATTACAGCTCTAACCTTAGACCCTTCATGAGGCTGTGATAATCCTCCCAGTGCACCGAACATGAGGATTTTGAAAGAATATCAACCCTGTCCTGCAGCAATGGCAGCTAATCAATCGAAATCTTATTTTGAACAAGCACTACATTATTTTTCTTCCCTAAGGGAATTATTCATCGAGGCTAGCCGTTAGCAAAACAACCCGACGCTGCTGCTGCTTTGTACCTAAACAGAACTGAATAAGGTAGTGAGGGTATTCAGAATTGAATTGAGCTATATTTCATGCAATATGTCATGCTAAATTAGCCCTGTAATCAATAGCCATGCTAGATAATTATACATCCCGGCATGGACCATGTAAGTAATTTAGCGACCCATTACTTAATTCAGTGCAAAAATAACTCAATATCTAGATCCTAGAGCATGCATCTTGTAGAGAATAGCTGTATTTTTGCAATAACCATGAAAACATTGAAAGATGCTTTTTAAAAAGCTGTGCTAATGCTTATGATCCCTATCTGCCATCAGCTTAGATGAATCCTGACCTCTACCAACAGCGTATCACACCCTAAACAAGTCAAGCGACAATTCTCCATTTCGCTGTTGATTGGCTGCAATGATGGGCATCTCAGTGGGCCAATCGAACGGTGCCAGAACCAGGGCAGTCCAGCACTGGCAGATGGACAAATGAGTGGTCAGGTGCCTTCAGTAGGCTCTTTGAGTGATGATGATGATGAGCCTGTGTTTGGCAGGTCACTCGCACAGATGGTGAGAGCCTCGCCTTCCCGCTGCTTCCCAGTCGGCTTTACTTTTTCATTCGACGCCTGACATCAGTATCATGTCTAAGCGAATTGGCTGTTCATGTGGAAGAAGTCGTCAGAGTAGCTTAGAGAAACAACGCTTGTACACACTTGCTCCCCACGGAGAGAGAGCTAAGTTTAGGCGGGAACAGTGATGTAGCAAACTTCTTAGCTAACAAAACATGCAAAAACACGACATATCTTACCAGCTTGCATCATGTCGCACAGCATGTCCTCTAAAAGAAACAGAATGTTCATTTTAAAATTCACTTATTGACTATGTGCTGGAAATAGCGACAGCATTCACTTATACACACATAAACGACCTCTTTATTCCCTTCTTTCCTAAACTGGAGTTCAAGTCAACAGATGACTAAATGACATTATTCTCTGCTGAATAGATGCTCCATCTTGCTCGCATAATGACAGAGGAGCGTGGTCATTGTGCGCATCTTTGGTATGCATCAAATACAGTTCGGTGGGAATGGAGCTGGCTATGACTGGAATAGCAAATGACCTTTGTTGTATTGATTCTGGCGTGGGCTGCACAAGGCTGTCAGGCCATCTCAGAAGCGCTAGGGCCCTTTAGGAAACCGAATGAAGCCGTGAGCCGCTAACTTAACACTCTGCACCATAGAGTTTTGTTGGGAACAGCTTTTAAAGGTGCAATAAAGACTTTTATGCACATTTTTACTGCATCAATTAAGCTTATGGTCCCTGCCCAATGCTCTATATTGCCATGTTAAACAGAATTATACATTTATCCTCCACTATGCAAATGTTGAACCTTCAATTGATGGTCTACAGGAAATGGATGACATCAGTTATTCTTTAAAGTTTGGGAGAAGTTCATCTGAGAAATCAAAAGAGAAAACCGATGAATATTAATATTTAGCTTTCTGGAGCTGATTTTTAATATTGGTAGAGAAAAGATTTTTTAAGCAGGATTTCCAAGGTCATGGAAAAACCTGAAATATTATGAACTCAAAATTATGACTCAATGAGTAGAATATTTAAAAATCACAAAAAATTTTAAAGTGAGTTTTTTTTATACTTATATTTAAATGGCTGAAAATTTCTCTTAGTGAATTTTGTTCACTGAATTCTTGTAGCGGTATCCCACATGATTGGAAAACATGAACAAAATGTGCAAAAAACTAGTGTGAGATTTCTAAGACACTGTGAAGACATGCTGGTCATGGAATATTTGGACAAGACCAAAAATGTAATGTACACAAATTCAAACACAGATTCATCTAGCCACACTAGATTTATTTCATGCATTTTCACGTTTCCAAAATGTCAGAGCCCAATTTGTGATGCAATGCAAGTACATCATGGAAAATATCTTCTATGGTTTGTTTTCTGTTTGGTCTCTGTTGAAAAGCTAAGCAAATGTTTGAAGATAATCTGCTGAGCAAGTTAGATCTCATAAACACGTTTACAGCTAGCTACCGAATAACAACACATCTGGTTTAATGGCACAGACATTTGAAGGTAACTATCACCCCCCCTTGAGTACAATCAAATCAATGCGTTGCACAAAGTGTAACCCTGTGGTTTCATTTAACAGAAGATAACAAAAGTAGAGGTCCTAATTAAAACCGAAGTGGAAGCAGTGCTTGGAGCAGATGGCTTGTTTTGGTAGATCTCAAAGTGGACCACAGGCAGAAAATAAATTAGAAGAACATGCCTCTATGGAAACGTCAGAACAAGGCTAATCACTCTGTTGTTTACCAAACTTTGGATCAAAAAGAATGGGAAACACAGAGAAAGCAGCAAATTAAACCTCTGTCTCAACGCAGCCGTCTTCTGTCGTGAATATAATATCGATCTTTTGACCGACAGCGCAAAAGACTAGCTCGAAGCTTTAAACACCCCCTCCATTTTCAGTTCAGTCAAGACTTGTGATTCCACCACAAACAAATCCAATAAGGTTCAACCCATTTATACGCAAGCAGTCCTACAAAATCAATGTGGTTTGGGATACAGCAAGAGCGTGGAGAAACCCTACAAGGATCAATAGCACAATAACACACCTGAAAAGAGCCCAGGAGTGACACAAAAGAAACATCTGAACTCCAGCTTGTTTATGCCGTCCAAAGAGATCTGCTGTCAAAAACCTGTACGCCGATTACAAAGAAAAACTGCGGGGAAAAGCAAGGAACAAATGGCACACGTGAAAGCAATGGTAAACACATCATCTACTTTAAAGACACAAAGGGCGCACGTCAGTCCTGAGTGTAGCGGTTTATTTACATCCCTACAAACACAAAACACAATAATTCAAGGTGGACTCTTCACAGCTTGCACGCATGAATTATTTGCGATTCATAAATTAAAGATTTGCATCTTTGTCGCTCCTCGTCTTGGCCAAGGTCCCGGTATTATTCAACAGAGAGGTGTTGAAGAAACAGTGGGTGTGGGTCGGGATATTGTTTGGGCGCACGCGTGACAGAAAACAGCAGGTAAGCGCAAATGAAACAGTTTGATAAAAACACAAACATGTCTCGGCATGACCTAATAATTCAAAGAGAAATGCAACGGAACCCGTCCTTTGAAAGTCAGAAGAAACCCATCTGAAATTCTTTTTCTTCTGCTCTTCGAGCGTAAAAGTTTCGGAGGCAAAAAAATCACTTATTTATGAATGCAAATAAATTTTTTGGGGGTGCCCTGCGCTGGGCGTGCAACTCGCTTGTGTTTGTTCATAATCTTCTTTGCTTCTGTACAGACAAGCTGCCTCAACAAAGCGAACCGTATTGATCTTCCTGCTTTTTTTTCAATCCCTTGCTCCCACGAGAGTGCATGTTGTTCCATGCGCTGCTAATGAATGGGGTACACCTGCGTGTTCCTCTGTCCCAAGTCTCTTCGTGCCCCGCGTGTTCCTTCAGGCTGAGAATGTCTTGTTGTCTCGCGCTTATCTTCCCCAGGCACTTGTCGTCACATAGGGATGAACCTTTCATCCGTCTTCTCACCCTGGCAACACGACCAAGCACGTCAACAACCAAGACCTTGAGTCTCTAACGGTCCTCTCTCTTATAATCATCTTGTTATCCTTTATCGTCACTTACAGATGATACGGATGGTGAAGTTTGGCCTTTGGAAATATCAGAAACATAGTTACGTCAAACTGAGAGGGTTTACCTCCCGTAAGCGCTAGCCAGATACAACTTCCATTACTTCTCTCTTTTCATCATGTGAGACTATATGGTAATACGAAGGGAATCGGAATGGCTAAAGAAGCTGATCAAAGGCAAAACCTATCAAAAACCATTTATTTCTGTTCACATTCACCGCACATTATACCGAGGCAAAAAAGATCCATGTGTTCTACAGCCAGACACATCATTCAAAACCCTTAAGCAAAATGGCTGCCACACAGTTTCATATCTCAGAATCAATCCGACAGCAATGTCTGAGTAACGCTGCTCTCGGTCGAAGTACAAGCACATCATCCAGGTCTGATTTGGCCCTCGGGCGTTGCAAGACGATCTGCCTTCCACATCAGAGCGAAACGCATTTAGTTTTTCATCTCCATTCATCTGTATGCAGAAACACGTGGTCAGCGCACATTGGTATTATTCATTGAGTCAAGCTAAAAATCAAGCCAATTCCACTTGTATCAGGCCTTTGTATTTAAACACGTGCACAGATTTGTGTAGAAATTTCAATTCCAGAGTCGCAAGTCAACATTTAATCAGTATAGAAGCTGGACAGAGTGCATTTATTAATATTCAAATTCACAATGCTGTTAATCCACTGATGCATCTGGTAAATACATTGCCGTAATTGCACAGACCTGACAAACTGTTGTTCAAACATACAAATCATTATCTGTGCAAATCGCAGATGCTTCAGACATCCTCGCCTGTCTGAAACGCACATCACCACTCACGCAGTTGTGAACAGAGAAATTAAACCAACAAGGAAATTGCTATTGATCCATATTCTCTGAAACTCTGCCACATTATGCTCATGATATGTAGCCTTCAGTTGTCAATAATGCATTCATGTGGAGATAAAATATGTGGCTGTTAAAATTCAGCAGTGTGTTCAATGTATATGCATGAAAGCTGAACCCTGTCGAGCACTTCAGCCTCTTAACAAAACTAATGTGAGACAGAAAAGACATTGAGGAAGAAAGAGCCAAATCTGCATTATTATACGCTGCCAGCAGCCACTGCTGAGCTCTGTCTGGGTTATAAGCAGATCCCCCAGTCAATTACGGGTGATACAGAATGACAGAACCACATTTCTCCATATGGCTATCATAGCATGACTGTACACATCGTCCCTCTGTCGCACTCTTATTTACGTTAGCATGTGTTTACCTAGAATGAATCTCACAAACAAATGACAGAGTCATCGTTCAACATGAAAAAAAGAGAGAAAAGAAATAAAGAAAAATTATATTATTAATTGACATTTTCATGACAAAAAATATACTGTGAATTAAGGGGAAAAAAACGTATGTAGTACAGTAAATTAATTATTTTTTAATTTAAAATGTGCATACATTTGCACAGGCAAAATTCAGTATGACAAACAGTACCATGTTATACAGTAGTCAACATTTGAAGCGGATCATAAAATTTCATCAAAGTTGTCCTAAGACAAGAATGGGTATTGTTTTTGGTTTTGAGACAACTTTGACGAAAGGTTTTGATCCACTTCAAATGTTGACTACTGTATACTTAGAATTCAGCCTGGTCTCATGAAAATGCATATAAATAGTATGCCAAGTAAAAAACAAAAACTTGTGGTACTCATGGTAAATCATTTTATTTATACATTTATTTGAGATCCAAGTCCAACTCTGTGTTTATTTACATTTTTTATGTAACCAAATATGTAAATTCATCAACGCCTACATTTTATCTCTAATCCATGACTGATGTGCATGAAAGCTTCCTACGTATGAGGCAGTGAGGGAGAGATGACACAGATACTCTAGAGCAGGTCACAGGGGCCGAAGAAGCTCAGCTGTGGGAAGAGCCGGGCTCATGTGAAGACTCTGGCATAATGGAGAGCCATTCAGATCAAAGGTGACAGGACTCAGCCGTAAGAGCGGAGGGGGGCTGTATAGCCGTCCCCAAAATAAAGCACTTCCTCTGAGTAACAGGAGGTCAGATCTGTCTGAATACTGCGCTGAACACATGCAATCACAAACAAGCTTAAACATTCAGGTGAATGCAGGTTAGAGGTTATATCTTTGCTTTTTTTCTTCAAATTCAATCTTTAGGACTAAGCTAAAGGATTTAAACCATTAAAATGTTGTTTAGAATCTTATCTGTATACTACTGTTGACACGTTAGCTCTTAATAACCATTAAAAATTTCCGTAACACTTCTATTGCTCATGAATATTAATTAGGCAACATCATTGCAGATTACATATCAATGCTAGTGCAAGCTAATTAATATTCAGTATTTGCCATAGAGGGATGTCACTACCTAAATATCTTTTCCACTCGAAAACATCCAGCAGCGTTTACTGCATATGTGACCCTGTCTGTGAAAACCCTCCTAAAGTCTTTTTTTGTCATTTACTGTTATCTACATAAAAATCATCCTTTATAAGCTAAAGAACATTCTGTGAAAATGTAACATTGATATCTTTAATATTTACTGAGTACGGCCATGAAAATATAGTGAAATTAATGGCTGAAATCAACTTTTGAAGCTTATCTCAAAATTAGATTTTGAGACTTTAGGAGGTTTTCACAGACAGGGTCACACATATGCAGTATGGTTGCCATACTAATAACATCAGCAACATCACAATGCCATTTGTGATGTCATTAAGGAAAGAAAGGATGGAAAAATGGAAATTTTACCTCGAATGTTGTTTTTCATAAAGTAATGTCCATCATTTCACAATGCTTCACACACTGAACTCACAAGAACAACTCCAGAACACCTAAAAAAAGTTTTTTTAAGGAAGTTAATAAAAATTTCAAGATTTCATGTTTTAATTAATTAATTCATTTATTTGTTCATTTTTGTCCAGACTACAATAATACAAATACAATAAAAATTTATGAATAAATAAATAAATAAAATTACCAAAATAAATAATAATAATAATTTGGATGTATTACCAAATTCTAATCACAAAAAAAACTAAAAATAAAATTGCAATACATAATTGGAAAGGAACCAGCAATTTCTTCATTTTACTTCCACACCAATTTATCTGAATAAACTGTGCCACGTGCGAAGTGTAGTGAATGCATTAAAGTCTAAGGAGTCTCATTACACTTAAAGAATGCTTACAGGTCACATTCAGCTCATGCCTCTAAGTCAGGCGCCTGAATGCCTGTCCTCCACGTTTGTATTAGAAATTACCACATTATGCAATTTTATGCTCCATAATCAACTCCTGAGGGAGGGTTTTATTCGGTGACATTGGCTTCTTTTTCTTTCCCAATACTTCCCTCTCTTTTCCCCTCTTCACTGTCCTGCTGTGGAGGAGGATGAAACTGCAGGAGAGGTCTGTAGTAATTTGATTCTGTCCAGTTTTGATCACTGATTGCTGAGCGATTTTACCATTCTTTCTTTCTTTTTGTCAGATACTGAGTCTTTCTGCCAGGAGACAGTTCCATTTCTCAGAAAATAATTTCACAGTTGTCTCACAAATCAAAGGGCCTCTTCTATCCATTCGGGGAAATCACTCTCGGAAGATAGACGATTTTACATCTACCTGTTCCTAGATTGGAAAATAAAACCTTGTGAGATTGGTAACATCACTTGACATCTTGGATCTAGACTGAAATTTAACAGTTGGTTGCAGTTTAGTGCAGACATAAACAAAAATTCTGTAATGTTTTCTTGGTGCTATAACATGTGACTAGTTTCACAATACCTCATCATGACTCAAGTCAAAACAGAAGTTTTAATAACAGCTGCTCATTCTTTTTTTAAGTCACATCTCTGATCAAATGCAATAGCACAAATGTCACTGGAGTTTGTACATTTAATTCATTTTTGTTTCAAATGAAACAAAACTCTGATTTAACTCTTCAAGTCATTGTAAAAATCTAAATAACATTATATGTTTGGCAATGACCCTACACAATGACCCTAATAATACTATGGACAACTATTATTAATAATAATAAATATAGCATTTTTCATAATAAAAAGACAGCATTTTCTAAGCTACATGTTCCAGTCCTAGCACCATTATGTCCCTTAGCAGATGATAACTGAGCTAAACCAGGTTTCAAAAGAGTCCTAGGATAAATAATCCCGAGGCTGAACAAAATGCATGGCGTCTAAACCGATCACACCCTTGAACATTTCAATTCATTCATCTCCCATACAAAGCAAATTGCACTGAATGAATAATGTAAAGCATGTGTAACTCCCGGCGCAGGTAACACGTACGGGCAAAGCCTTGTGTCCTGCCAGCCTGAATTATCGTCATGTGGGTCATTGTTCTCTGATGAATCTAGCGCTGTTGTCAGAGTAAAGAAGAGATCCACACTCTTGTATGTGTCAATATTTGATGTGAGGTTGATCTTGGGATGGGGTCGACTGGTTTGTATTCTGCTGCCGGGGCAGAGCTTCTTCGCTCATTCTAGTGGGGGACAAGGGGGTAGCGAAATGCTGGCAAAATCGCTTAATGAGGCATGAAGGCAGGGCGGACTCCTGCAGAGCAATTACCCATCCCCAGGTAGCAACAGCTGCAAGCTGACTTAATGGAGTTGGTGATCCAGTGGCTGAATTATGATGACAGAGTGATTACCATAGCTGTGTCCCGGGCTGCTGTCCACTTTAAGGGCCTCAGGACTTTGGAGGAAAAAAAAATTTTAGGAAGGAAAGTAAACATAAATGATACCTGCTGCTTCCCTGAGGTGTGTTTGCGTTTACTAGTGAAAGGACTAAATATGCTGCGTTTGTGCTTTGGCCAAAGAGTAGCAGGTAGTGGACATCCTTTACGCCTCATGGTGTGCTTGATGAGTTACGGATGAACGGATGCTGTTTAGGAGGATTTTAGCCTCTCTGTCTTTCATCTCAGGCTCTGTGATTATGTGATCTCTTGACGTTTGCTGAATACAACAGCAAGATAATTATCATTATTAGCTATTTTGCATCTAATCCTGTCGTTACTGCTCATTAAACAACTTTAATGATGTTACATGAAGTATAATCCTTCGCTGTAGTCAGTTTTGGACCTTCTGAAAGTCCTATAATCATGTTCAGTATAGAGCTCTGACAGAAATCTCTCATATGAATGCTCTTTATTCTAGTAAAATGACAAAATACAATTAAACCAAATTGGTTGGTTGGTTGGACGGAAGGACAGACAGACATAGATAGATGTTCAGTTTAGTATAATTAATAAAGGGGTTACCCTTTCAGTCGAATCACTTCGACGTTACATATGGGATCTCGCATGAGAGACCGATCGTCTTCGAGCCGT
>JAUCMR010000091.1:2365787-2387356 GCA_032357425.1 Enteromius argenteus
AAAAAATGCAAATATTGTCACATGACTGAACCTGAGTGTTACTTATATGTCACTTAGGGACTTCCAGAGTTGAAAGTAAGGGATAATGCTTTAAAAAGACCTTTCCAGCTAATCAGAAGTGTTTGTGACACCCGCGTCACCGTGGGTCCTACACTAACCAAAAGCTCAGAAACAAGCTCATAGTGTGTCCCCTGGGGTTTACTGTACCAGACGGCCCGCTTTAGCCTTAAAACGCTGAGTGAAAAGCAAGTGCATCTGAGTGCAGCGCTTAAGTAATACACTCGTGAAAAGCATTGCATGAAAAATGAGCGCGTGACACGTAGAAATAAACAACCTGCCTCCACGCTGGAAGTTTAACGAGTGTCTGGAATACTGTAATGTGCCGTGAAATGTGACTGCGGCAATATGGAAGTGTCCTTAAAAGAAAAAAAAAAAAGCCTGAGTGAAATTAATATTATGTAAATGAAGAGAGGTCTCACGTGGAATGGCATTTCATTAATTTTGGTGCTTTGACATAATTGCAAGCTCTAAATGTATGATCGCTCCACAAACGCGGGCCCATGGGGAGTCTGACATTTATTGAGTTTCACCTTTGTGGCAGCGGAGAATGAAAAATGGCTCGTTCAACGGCTAGAGAGCAAAGAACAGCCGAAAATAGTACACACAGGAGTCGACCGAAACGGAGGAGTCACACCGCGAGGTTACGCCACCTGAATCAGGGGAGGAGACTGAGGATTGAGGGAAGGTTTAATTAGACGGCTGATGTTGATGAAGGAGGAGAGCGTGCGAGAGGCTTTTCTGGAAGTGTTTGATGTATCAGAGGAGATTTATTTTTCCTCTCGGTATTTGGCTTAGTTAGCGAGGGGAAAGTGGAGCACTTAAGCAGGGAAACTAAAGAGTGTTGAAGACTTCCCGACGTTCGTGACTCATTTGCTATAGGAGACGAGTCAGTTTTAGCTCTGGCTGTCTTCCTCTTCATCTCTGTCTTTGGAAGTCACAACAAGTTTCCCTTTATGCACAAACATCTTGGAGGCCATTTAATTTCGTTTTAATTGCAAACGTGTTCAAATGAACTCTTTGAACTCAATTTAAATGACTGACCAGCATTCTGCAATGAGAAATGAAGTCCTTTAAGGGGTGAGAGGGAGGTGGGTCTATTCGTTCTTTCTTTCTAGAATAGAATTATACTTTACTGTTCTAGTCAGACAAAAATAATCTCTGTGCACAGCGTTTTAATATTTTTTAAAAGAAGTCTCTTATGCTAACAAGGCTGCGTTCATGTGATTTAAATAGACCAATGTTTCAAAATATTATTACTATTTAATTCATAACTGTTTTCTATTTTAATAGATTTTAAAATGTAATTTATTCCTGTGATGCAAAGGTGAATTTGCAACTTCATTACTATTCAGTCTTCAGGATCTCACGATCCTTCAGAAATCATTCTAATATAATAATAATTATTATTATTTACTACTACAAAAATATTATTTTTGTATTTAAATAAAATAGTAATAAAATACTGGGCCCGAACTTTTGTAAAACAAATAAATAAATAGACATATTGTGACAGAAGAAGTATAATATATTAGTAACCATATTTGTATTTTCTAATATTGTTAAAATAGAGCAAATTTAAATAAATAAAATAAAACTAGATAAAAATAAATACTGGATACATTAACTTTATAAACAATGGACAGGCAGGCCAATAAATGCCCATTTCAGTTCCAAATCTATAAAAAAAAAATTAAATAATGCCAGATACATTAAATATGTGGACTCTGTATGGCTTAATATAACATTTAAAATGTATGTGTCTGCAAGATGATTTTTATGGATAAGGTCATATTAGTACATTTATTGTACCATAACATTAGAAACACTTTTGTTTTTAGTATTAAAGTTTTAAAACTATTTATTCTACCGTACATTGCAACCTGATTTCAAGTGGAGTTTTTATTTGGCTGCTGTTTTCTTTTTTTAACTTATTGAAGTCTGAGTAACTGAGCGTTTGAGCGGTGGTTTTCTCCTGCAGTCTTCTCTCTGGCTCTCTGTAGTTCTCACTGTCCCTCTCATCGGCTCTCTGGCCATGATAACAGTCATTATCACCAGCGAGAGAAGCCCTGGCACCCCTGCGGAGGAAGACAGACGCTCGGCACTGGCTAAAGGTCACCCAGAGGGGCGGAGGTGCGGGGTGCCATGAGTATTCAGCGGCAGGAGTATGGGCGCCTATGAAAACAAACCCACCCATTACGCATGAGGTCCAAAAACCAACAATAAAACACACCTGCCTCTTTTTTTTACAGCCAGCATTGTAACTGTCAACTGTAAAAGCTGTTAAGTGCCTCATGGGTCAGACTCCTGCTGACTTACTAATGCAGGTCTCTTCCAATGAGAGAATCTCGGAGAAACAATAAACCCTAATGAACAACCAGCGGCAGCCATTTCCACACTGCTTTTAAGAGCACAACACATCTATATGTGTGGCAACATACTGCTTGGGCTTTTAAGAGTAAAACAAACTGTTTTAAAGCTAAACCAGGTGCCACAATTACAGCATATGTTGGGACTAGACCTGAAAAATAATGTTTAGTTTGAACAAAATCATCTGGAAAACTTGTGAAAGAACTAGATGAGTGTGTTTCTTGCTTGGAACGGATTGGAAGAAATTTTGCATTACATCACTTGGCCACTAGTGGATGCTCTGCAGTGAATGGGTGTAACAACTAAAACATCACAATTATCCATAAATAATCCACATGATGCCAATTATTGTCATGTGAAGACAATAGTTGAGTGTTAGTAGGAAACAAATCAGTCATTAAGAAGTTTTAAGTTTTAAACTCTAGCTTCTGGTTAAAATACGAGTTCTCTTTCCATAATATTGTTTTCTCCAGTGAAAAAGTCATCTCATCTGAATCAGGAGAGAAATATGCGCAGAACAAACTGGACTTGCATTTAGGCTAGAAGTGACTGTTTTAGGTTTAAAAGCCTCAATGATGGATTTGTTTCTTACAAAAAATGCAGTTTTTCACAAATCATTCATGTCTGAACTGGAGTGTATGGTGTGGATTAGTTGTGGATTATTGTGATGTTTTTATCAGCTGTTTGGACTCTAATTCTGATGGCACCCATTCACTGCAGAGGATCCATTGGTGAAGAAGTGATGCAATACTACATTTCTCCAAATGTGTTCTGATGAACAAACAAGCCTATCTTCATCTTAAATGGCTAGGGGGAGCAAATGTCAAATTAAAATTTTGTTTAAACGATTTGTTTATTTCCTGCAAAACTGATCAAAATCAAGTTAAAACAAGAATAATCTGACAATGCAGTTAGAAAAATAAACTACAGTAACTGAAAAAGGATAACACATGCATTCTTTTCTCAACCCGCGCATACCTTTTTTCTCAGTTTATGTGTAAAGTAACTTGATTTTGACACACTTTCAGAAAAAAACACAACTTGTTATTTTGCTTCTCAAGTAACTGCATCTTGATTTAGCAATGAATATTGCAGTGAATACGGGTGCCTGAACAGCTAGTTTTAAGAGGATTCCTTGAATAAATAGGCCACTTTGAGGTACATCAGATGAATTTTTTAGGAAGCATTCACAGACAAGTTGCATTCAAAAATAGCTTGATGGAGCGCAATGGACTGAAAAAAAAAGATGTCAAAACTCAGTAAAAACAGAGCTGCAGCATAACGGTCAAAGCCGCCTGAATGGCATCTGAACTCTCTGGCATCTAAAAACTATTTCAGGATCAGTGAGAATACTTGCCTCGAGATGGTCTGCAGCATCTCAGCAGCTCAGGAGAAGAGTCTTCACACCTGTAAACACACTTCCATCCACACACACTTGGTGTAAACTACACTAGCCTGCCGAGTGAAATGTTTACAAATCATTCCCTGGCACTTCCCTTGTCCGGGATCTCTCCATCTCCTTCCTGGTTCCTGTACTTCGCTGCTGGATGGATGAGTTGATGAACAGGCCCAGCAGGACGGAGAAAAGAGAATTTGAAGTTCTCTTTACCACAAGGCTCTGTGCGAGATCAAAGCCTTCAGCCGGTGTGTGGAGAGAGCTGTTTAGGTGATTTCTCTTCCTGAGGAAGATGCAGTCCACTTTACGCAACCTGCTTGATAGACGTTCAAAAAGACCAGGTGAGATGCAGGAGTTTTCATATAAGAACACAAATAGCATGTATTTATCATTATGATTATTACAACATAATAATAATAATAATTTGGATTTTTTAAATGATTTTAAAGAACATATATAGCATGTATATTTATTATTATTATTAAAACATTAAAATAATAATAACGATTTGGAATTTTATAATGATTTTGGAAATTTCATATAAGAAAATTATAGCATGTATTTATTATTATTATTAAAACATTAAAATAAATTGAAATTTTATAATGATTTTGGAAATTTCAGACAAGAACATATATAGCATGTATATTTATTATTATTATTGTTATTATTATTGTACGAAACCATTTGGGTTAACATCATATCCCAGAATTTTGAAAAGAAAATAATTATAAAATATTTTTTAAAACATAATGCTATATGGTGTTAGAATGTTATATGATAAATTAAATATTAATAATAATGTTGACATCTTAATTAAAGTTCATATAAGAACTTATTTAGCATGTATATATTTAATCAATAACATTATTATTATTATTATTATTATTAATAATATAATGTATGTTCTAATATAAACATGTTTCCAAGATGAACTAATACAACCACCACCTAATTAAAAACATACATTTAGCACTTTTTTTTACATTAGTAGTTGTTATTATTATTATTATAACATATGTTCTAATACTGTATAAACATGTTTCCAAGTTGAACTAATGCATCAAACTTATTTACTAACAACAACAACAACCTAAATAAAACATACATCTAGCACTTTTTTAATAGTTTAAGTTTAAAAGCTATTTGTATTAGTTGTAGTATAAATGTTATAGAATGACTTCTACTGCATATATATAATTAAGAAGAAGTTTTAAATTGCATTTCATTATTATTATAAATAATATTAATAAATATATAACAACAATAAATAAATAAATAATTTAAAAAGCTTGATGTGATAAAGTCCAAGCTGCAGTAAAGTATTTCAGTGTGTAGTAGAAGAGCAAATAGAGATGCAGGCTAATACTGAGATCAAAGAGGCCAAGGAGAGAGCTTTAAGATGTGAACCGCCTCCATCATAAACATTTCTAGTGACTAATAAACTTTATGGACATCTGTCTCTCGTAAATGAGCTCATAAGATGCCTTAATTTCAGACTGGCATTTAAAAATGCCAGCGTTTATGGAAACGATGCCTCAGGTGAAACGCTGACATGCCAAATTTGCTCCGGCAATGCAACAGTGCTGAAAGGATTTGCAAAGCAGTACTATCCACAAACTCAAAAAGAATAAGCAAACACTGAAATGAATATTTAAATGTGGTTGCATCTCTGAGGTATGACGAAAAAGTAGTTTCAAAGCCTAATCAGTGAGCGAAAACGGCCAAACTCAGTGGCTTACGTAAAAAGGATATATAGAAACGGAGATCATACTGTATGCGAATTTAATCCCACGTGAAGTCTCAGACAGAGGCGTCACGGGCCCTTCAAATTGGAAACAGGTGTACTGAAAGATTCTTTTACCTATAATGGCATGTCAGATGAGCAGCTGCTTTGTATAATTCATCCTGATTCCATATTTAATGTGGAGTGGGAGCAGATTTCGCAGTTGAAGGCGTTTTTGGAGAGCATGGAGACCTGCCTCCTGTAGTTGCTCCCTAAACAGGATTAAGTCACGAGCAGGCGGATGAATCCACAAACAGCAGCACTTCAAGAGAATCCAGGAGTTGTGCTGCCGTGTGCTTTTGTAATCAAGGAATCGTTTGTGATTTACTGTTAGTTTAAGCACGGCCATCATCAGGAGCTCCAATGACTTTTTTTTATAGATAATTGTACACCATGCTGAACGGTCTTTTATAAAGCAGCAGTCGAAACCACATCCCGCAAAACCAAACCCACAAAGCAATTTTATCTAGATGGCCTGAAGCTAATTTAAGACTCGTGGTTTGAAATCAATAAATAATAATTCATATTTAATTCCATACAGCACTTTCCACTGATCTTCGGGGAACGAACGAATGAAAGAATGAATGAATGAATGAATGAATGAATGAATACATATTTTAAAATTCCTGTGCACAATACATTAGTACACAAATACATATTTTTAATATAAGCAAATAAATAAATAACCATATTCATATTCTATTGTTTGCTAATATGAATATATAAAAAATAACCTAATGAATTAACTAACATAATAAAATACAGTTGTTCATTGTTTATTCATGTTAGTTCACAGTGCATTAACTAATGTTAACAAACACAACTTGTGATTTTAATAATGCATTAGTAAATGCTGAAATTAGCATTAACTAAGATTAGTAAATGCTGTTCATTCTTAGCTCATGTTACCAATGTTAAATAATGAACCTTATTGTAAAGCGTACCAATAAAAAAATGTATTGCATAAAACAAAATAAAATAAAATAAAGGATGCTTTAGCTATACGGATGCATGGAGGGATGAACAAATGAAAATAAATGTCCATTTTAGTTCCTAGTAAACCAAATCAAGCCTTAAACTGAAAATCCCATTTAATTCAGAAATATAGCGGTCAGATGCTGATTCTGAGAGGCTGATTCTTCCCTGATAACAGCTAAAAACCACATAAAGAACCAGATTATTAAAGATGAGCCTTTATATCCCAGTGTTCTGTGAATTCCCGGTGATAAATACTGAACTGCTCCAATCTTCTCTCCAATGAGAGCATATGGGGAAGGAAAGCCTTGATTACTGAGATCGACTCAACGTCTGCCAGTGTTCACCAAACCCATGGTCTGTGGCTAGAACTCGCCTTTTAGATTTAAAAAGCTTGACATTAAACTTAATCAGCCGTACGTTTGAACGCTCCACGTGGATCAGTGATAACAGAAGCAGGCAGTCAAACAAACAATGATTAAAAGCTTGTTTACATTTGCTCCTTATAATTACTGCTGAGACTCCAAACCGCATGCAAATCTCAATCTCTGAAGTAAATCTCACCAGAGTAATGTTTGTTAGTGCATATTAGCTGCACCTGTCCCTGATGCTCTTTATTAAACAAAAGTGTGCAGAGATATTAGTCAATAGTCTATTTACTTGCTTTCATTTATTATTTAATTTTACATATTTTTATGTGCTCTAAAAAAATATGGATTGATGAAAGCATGGTTCACTATGTTTGGTGCCATTGTACCCTCTTGCAATTTTTTATAGTAATACAAATTATATATATATTTATCAGATGAGCTTTAATTGCCAAGTGTTCCAGAGGCTCATATATAAATATTTATTCTTGATATTATATAATTCCCATTATGGTACATTATTAATGTACAGATTACGCACATGTACTTCAATAATAAATATATAACTCTATAATTGTATATTAATTATTGTTTCTGGTTCATAAATCTGAGCTATGATGTTAACCTAAATGTTTTGTGCTTATACTACTACTACTACTAATAATAATAATAATAATAATGGGAATATTATGTGCTTTATATACAACTGTAACTCAGTATTAAGTACATCATTCTGTAAATCATAGTTGCTTATAGTTATATGGTGAGTTCTAGTTTTAATTATTATTATTATTATTATTATATAATATTTTATTATTATTTTTTACAATTATGGGATATGATGTTAACCAAATGTTTTTGTGCAATAATAAGAAGAATATGTACAGATGTGCACATTATGTGCTTTATATACAAGTGTAAATCAATATATTAAGTGTATAATTCTGTAAATCACAGTTGTTTATAAAGTTAAATGGTGAGTTATAGGTATTTTGTATTACTATATAATATTTTATTATTATTTTCTTTTCTCAGTTCTGGGATATAATGTTAACCAATATGTTTTTGTGTAATGATAATAATAATAATAAAACATTTATTAACTACAACAACAACAACAGCAATAATAATAATGAAAATGTAATGAAATGGTACCTATTAATATTTTTAGAATTTGAGCAAGAACTAATGATAAAACACAGGCACATAATGAAACCTGTATTCTATCACATACATGACAAAGATTTTATCATGAAATGAAACTCAAATCTCTGTGTGACGGGTCAGATTTCCAGATGAACACTCGTCCTCCACCCGAGAGTCCTCAGAAGACTCTGAGTCATTTCCTGAGCAAACGGTACCGAGCGGCTCGAGCTCAGCCGCCTGCTGACTTCAGCAGATGTGTTCACAGCGGTTCTCGCTCAGCAGCTTACGCTCGTATGTGGAGACCAGAGGTACGTTTGGGTAATAATGAAGCTGTAGTTTTGATGTTACTTGTTTGGAAACTCATGCAGTGACCCGTGCGTTCGCTCATCCTCAGAGTTGTATCATAATATGACCCAGAATGCCATGCAATGGGTGCTATTAAAATGGAAGCTCATTAGGGGCTCTATTTACCTAACCTCCCCTGGCCACATAACGACCTCATTTAAGCAGCAGATTATCATTAAACCATCTCTTTTTTCTCTGCGTTTGGCACAGGCCCATGTCATCTTTTCTCACAAAATGTCATAGTGTAACCGCAGTCAATTCAGAGTGGCCTATCGAGAGAATACAAGAAGGAAAAAAGCCACTATTTCGCTTCTATCAATCGTGAAAAGCTTTTATAGATAATTACAGCTTGCATGCATTTGCTGCCACCATACCTTTTTTTTTTATAGTGCTTGTGGGTGTAAATGAGATTGAGGTAATTAAAAAAGCTCGCTGGTGATTCACGCCCAGGCAAGAGCCAAAAAGCATTTCCCTTTTGTGAGGTCCGGTCTCGCACTCGAAACGTCAACGTGATGGATGTAAGTCAAGGTCACGTATGAAAGGCCTGTTTAAAAAGCAAGAGCGCTGATATGAATTATGGGAACTGTGGGGGGTGGGAAAGTGAAAGCACTTCGCCCAAAACCACCCGGTAGCATGTAATAAATGTCCACGGTCAGCGGTCCACAGAAGCTGTACCAGAAAGAAACTCATTCACATTGCCTGGGAGGCTGAAACTACTCAGAAGGTGACACCTGTCTTTCCACGGGAGCAGAAATGCTGTGTGAAATTCACGTTATAGGCTTTGTAATGAAATGTCATGAAGCCAGTTCTTATTACCGCCGACACGTAACTCATCCTCTGCTGTAATAAGACTAGAGGACTCAATGATGACAGTGCTTCAGCTGAAGTAATATGCTGTCATGTCAATCAACTAAAGCAGCGATGAGCGCTGTGTGTGGAATATACACTGTATGGACAAAAGTATTGGGACACACCTCTTAATTACTGAACTCATGTGATTCAATTAGACCCATTGGGTGTATAAAATCAAGTGTCATGCATTTGTGACTCTGCACCACAAAATCAGTCATAAGAGTTGTATACATTATCTGAAAGCTGAATAAACAAGCTTTCCACTGATGTATGATTTGTTATGACAATATTTGAATTTTTTTTAAAAATCTGGAATCTGAGGGTGCAAAAAATTCTAAATATTTAGAAAATCGCCTTTAAAGTTGTTCACAAGCCCTTAGCAATGCATATTACTAATCAAAAATTAAGTTTCGATATACTACACTAGGAAGAAAAGTTTACACTAGGATATTTATAATATATCTTAATGAAACATGATCTTTAATTTATAGCCTAATGATTTTTGGCATTTTTTTTTTTTTTTTTATAATTTTGACCCATACAATGTATTTTTGGCTGTCACTACAAATATACCCATGCTACTTATGACTGGTTTTGTGGTCCAGGGTCACATTAATGAAAAAAGGGTCATTCTGAAGAGGTCAACGTGGTACTATAATAGGATGCCATCTCTCTAAGTCCAATTGTGAAATTTAAACTCTGCTATGTAGACCACAGACTTATTTAAGTAGTATTGTTAGAAAGTGGAAGCATTTAGGAACAGCATGAACTCAGCCATGAATCAGAAGACCACAAAATCAAAGAACAGGGTCAGTGAGTGCTGAGGCGCAGACTTCTGGTGCGTAAAAGTCAACCAAAGCTCTGCTGAAGAGTCCCTAACTTTCACTGACATTAATATTGCCATTAAAACTAGTGATTGACCAATATTGACTTTCTGACAGCCGATGCCTATATCTTATTATTTATTCTAATTAATATTTAAGAAATGTAAAATAATGTGAAAATGATAAATGTGCAAAATAAACATACTTAAAGCCTACATTAGATGACGACTACTTGATTCTGTAGTCCTATTATAGAATTTTTTCCAACTAAATCTGCAATGTTTGTGAAATTAAAAGTTTATTATACATTCAAAGATCCGTTTAAGTGATATAGATGTGTATTTGCTGAATGCTGATGGTAAACGAGAAAGTATTATGCTTGTCTTTCTATTACTAATAATATAAAAGACATTGTTATTATACTTTTTTTGTACCATTTAATTACTTTGTTACTGTTTAACATTCTGTCTCATTATTAGACTTCTATACCTATTAGAAAAAGTTGATAAACTGTGACAATGAAGAGGGAGATTGTGAGCGATGTGTGCCCAAGTTCTGCCATTTTCAGCAGAGTCAAAATAAACGCCCGGCACACAGTCAAAATAAAGCTGATATATCGGACTTGGCAATAAGCTGCTGCAAGCATCAAATGGAGTGGTGTAGAGCACTCTGGAGCAGTGGAAACCTGTTCTGTATAGTGACATATGAATAGTTCATTTATAAAAACCAATAAATGCCACTTTAAAAAAAAAACGAAAAAAAAGAGCTAATTGCCATGTATTATTCTCAACACATAGCGTGATCTGAACCCTAAACACCTTTTGTCAAAAAAGCTAGTTTGTCCGTTTCCAAGGCATTACAAGTTCACAAAAGTGGCCTTTTTAGGCAGAAGCCAATAAGTCCATGTTAGCAAATCAGCGCACTGTATTCAAGTCAGGTGACAAGCTGGTGTGTGGTGGGCGTTCTGGCACAATATGGCTGCTGTTGCATCATCCAGGTGGATGCTGCACACAGGTGGTGCTTACGGAGAATTCCCCCCTTCTATGTAAAGTGCTTTGAGTGCCCAGAAAAGCGCTATATAAATGTAAGGAATTATCATTAATTACTAACATTAATATCAGCACAAAAACTGTGACAGGAGCTTCATGAAATGGGTTTCCAAGGCCGAACAGCTCTACGCAAGCCTCACAACCCCCAGTACTATAAAAAGTGTCGGATTGAGTGAAGCACAATGCAACTGAAGCAGTGGAAACAATCGCGGTCTAATGGATGAGTCTGGTTTGCACAGTCAGCTAATTATTGGAAAGTGGGAGCATTTAGGGACAGCAGCGATCCAGCCACAAAACAGAAGACTGTGTAAAGTACCAGAGGAGGATCACATGTTGCAGGGTGTTTAATCAAAGTTGATTAGTTCCAAACTACCATTGGCACTGGCAAGTACAAAACCAATCATCGAAAGGAGTTGAATGGCAACAGTGGAGCAGTGGAAACCTGTTATGTGGAGTAACGAGTCTGCTGGGAAAATTTTGGGATTGGCAGATGACAGGAGATTGTTACCTGACTGCACTGCACCAACTGTAAAGTTTGGTTGAGGAGGAATAATCGAATCATACTGTTTTTTAGGGGTTGTGGTGAGCCACTTACTTCCAGTGCTTCAGCATACCAAGATATTTTAGATAATGCTTTGTCTCCAACTAAGCCGATTCTTATTACTGCCGACACGTAACTCATCCTCTGATGTAATAAGACTAGAGGACTCAATGATGACAGTGCTTCAGTTCAATTAATATGCTCTCATGTCAATCAACTAAAGCAGCAGTGAGTCCTGTGTGGGGAATATATAAACTAGCCTGTTGCAAAGTGAGTCAGTGTTTTCCCCTTGATAATAATGAAAGACACAGTCAAGGTGTCACGAAGACCGTACAATCTAACCCTGCTAGCGTAAAATGATTTGGTACGTCTGCTTGTTGTGTTGGCCTGGAAATGTTGTGACAAACTTGAAAGGACTCTTTTGATTTGCAGGAAGGCCTGAGGGAGAGTCGGAGATAAACTTGTTCCGGAAAACCATCGGCTGGCTTTTGCTCTTCCTAAAAGATCACGGGTAAACGAAGAGCCTTAAAACCTACGAAAATTACTGCCACACACCAAAGGAAGTGAGAATGTCAGAAAGAAAAAAGAGTGAACACAGCAGAACATCTGTTAGCTGAGAAATGTCACTTTCCAAAAGAACTGAGAGAGAGAAGAAAACAGCAAACTTGGATCTCAACACTGTGACCTCGCAAAAAGAAGACAGCATAACAGTAACATATCATACGCTGGGATCAGTCGTGTATTACTTAATTATATTATTCAAATATTGCATTATTAAAGCTAACCATAAAAATGTTTTCTATTTTAAAGTGCCCCTATTATGGATTTTTTAAAAATGATCTTTCACGCAGTGTGTAACACAGCTCTAAGTGAATGAAAACATCCAGCAAAGTTTTGGTCAAAACCTTTTTGCGTTGCTTTTTGAAGCTCAAGGTACCCCTTTTTAGTCACTTTTCGATGTGAAGGGTCCTCCGTTGTTTTAAATAGGAAACCCTTAGCGTCAATATGCCGACGCAATATTTTTTTAATTTTATCGTCATAATTAAAAGATATACTGGGTAAAAACAATGGCATTGTACTATTGGTTCTTGTGTATCTTGTGACTGATTGCATCATTCTACGGGACGGGAGTATGTTTTCTGAATGAGACGTGAGTGCGTTAACGCAGCAGGATCTTTTTTAGTGATTAAAACCTTGTGTTTTACTCTTTTCTTCACATAAAGACTTCGTATGACTTCAGAAGACTTGGAATGTGACACCACTTGTTTGTAATTTATTTACAGTACATTGCTTGTTTATGATTAGTTTGTGCAATAAATACCTGTGACTGCATTTGCCTGTGTGTGTTTTATATTGTTCAGAGGTGGGTAGATTTAGGGTAGGGGTGGGGTTTGGTGCTCCAATAAAAGTAAAAAATTATATAATACATTTATATATGCATGCAAAGCATTACATTCTGCAAAACAACTGAAAGCAATGGAGGACCCTTCACGTTGAAAAGCACCTAAAAAGGGTACCTTGAGCTTCAAAAAGTGACGCAAAAGGGTCTTGGCCAAGTGTCAAAATGTGACGAGTTGGAGTGAGACTGTGTTGCACAAACACTGATTTAAATTAAACCGACAAATCATTGGAGGGTCTGGAAAAATTAAACGTTGAACGAATCTTTTGGGAGTCATTGAACAAATAAGGTAAAAATAGATGCGTATTATAAGAATATAAAATAGTTTTTGACCTTGCATGCATGTTAACCTGTTGTGTGGGACTCATAAAATCAAAATATGAACCTTTCATCACCCATAATAGTTGCACTTTAATCATTTTTAAATGTAATTGATTCCAGCGATTGTTCCAGTCTTCAGCATTAATGAACAACACGATCTGAGATATCATTTCAAATCATTACTCTGATATGAGTCAAAGAAAGGCTAATACTGAATAAAACAACCCACTTCTAACCGTAGATCGATCTTGCAAACTGTCCTTGGCACATTTCAATCTAAACAATGAGCCGTGTACCTCTGCAGAAACCTGCTGCAACCCTAATATGATGTGCCCATCTCTCTTTAATGAATATGCTTTGCACCAGAGTGAAAGAAGCCTTCAGAGAGTGTTTTACAGCTCCCTCACGGCAACATGAAAAATAAGTAAGAATGCTATTCAATTATCTCCCTCTGTACTCACCGAGCCAAATAGCCTTTCTCAAATTGAAGACGTTGAGAGTTGATTCAGGCAAATGGACTGAATCGCACTCAAGTATTTAGGGCTTCGAATGGTCTAGTGTACCTCCTTTCTGTGATGTAAAACTGTTATTTAGCCGTGAATGAGGACACATTGCCACAGGCACAAAATTGCTAGCTATAATACAGAGAAGCCAAATGAAAAACGCTGCGCTGTCTCACCTTGAACAAAGGAGATTTGGACAATGTAATCAGTGTTATTTTAGTAGCACTGAGAGCTTTTGTTTAAATTTAAAGTATTTAACTTCACACTTTACAATAAGATTCTACTTATTAACATTTGTTAACTATATTAAAAAACTAATGAAATAATATGTATAAAATGTTCAGTTTAATCTTGATTAAATAATTAATATAAATATTGCTAAATCATTATTAAACACAAGTTATAACTATTAATATCATATGGACCTGAACTAATATAAACACTTTTTTTCAAAGATGATTAAGTACTGTAACCTGTTAATGTGAACCCTATTGTCAAGTGTTATCTAGTTTTTTCAATAATATATTTAAGTTTTTGTGATTTGTTTATGTCCATATAGTTTTTATTTTATAGTACATATACAGTATTTTATTTATACAATAGATTTTTGTTTTAGCTATGTTTAATTCTACAGTTAAAACTACACACAGAGATATATATATGGTTTTTTTTCCCCATTGGCATCTTGTTTTTCTATCTCTCTCTCTCTCTCCAAACACATTTCAGCCAATCCACAACTCTGAATGTGCAAAATAAACAAAAATTACACACTTCACTTCATGTTATTGCCATTATGATGATCATTATTTTTCAGTGATCTAACTCTGCAATTCTGTCATATTCTAATAGTATTATTTATATTTCACTCTACAATGACTTAACACTGATAGAACAGCTTTTTCTGCTGACCTCTGAGGTGGATTTCAGAATTTAATCCCTCAACATGATTTAGAAAAAACCCTCTGTAACAAAATCCTGGCCTTTTGTGCTTGTAAGTCTCCGATCCCCCTTCTTGCTGAATCGGGAACAACCGATTTTTCTTCATTTCCACTCGGCTGAGTTTAACATGGCTGAAAATGAAGCGGTGAAAGAGGAAGCAGCTCCCCTCGTCTCCAACCGGCACATCTGTCATCTCCGGTCTCTGGCTCACCTCACCCTGCCCCAACCTGGCAACCATTAACAACCCTCCATTTAGGAGGCCAACAAATGACGGAGAACAGGAGGGAGCGAGAAAGATGGATGCACGGGACATCCCTCAACTGGAGGCCTTCGCGCTCTTCCTCACCATTCCAGATCATTACTCCTCCTCCTCATCCTCCTATTCCAGCTTTGCTCAAGTCTTCCATTTGTTCCTTTATTGGACTGGGACTGTACGGGCTGTAAAAGAACATAAATACGTGCAGGCGCCGCCAACATCGGATGAGAGGGATTGTGACGTCTCTCCATTTGAGGGGAGAGAGGGCAATTTATTTGTTGAGGGAGGTGGGTAAGTCATCCGTGCATTGCTGTGGAACAACAGGGACACGGTGGCCATAGATCACCAGCGGCCCACCTGCTTCTGAGGAAACGGCTGGGACATTACCAGCTCCCTCATACGCCCAATTGCTATTCGGTTGAAGAGAATTATGGATTATTACAGTATGTTTGTGACACATTGCAACAACCAAACAATGTAAATGGCTATAAAACATGGATAAATGGCTTGAAGTAGCGTTTTCTGTAATGCAAAAACAACATTCTGGACTTCATTTCCTCTGGTGCATGTACAAATGCGCTTTAGATGACATTGCCTAATGCTTGTGAACAGAAGCAATGTCAAGAAAATAGCTGAAAACATATAGCTCATTTTAAAAGTAGAATAATGTGCCAATGAAATCTTTATTTATTTACCTCACACTACAACAAAAATTACACAGTTAATTACAAAGAAATGGAAAGTAACCTACAATAAATATTATTTTGCAACTTCTACTTTAAAAAATTCCTGTTTAATTCAATCTGTTAGCTGCTGTTTCTTTCTCATCATTTCTGAGTGAAAATTGTTCCTACATTTTTTTTCACATGCCAAATACTGTACATTTCTGCAAAACTCCAATACATACAATTCACTACAGATTTTAGCTCAAATTAACATTATTGGCAGTAAAACACTAACTTTTCCTCCTTTTTATGCAAATTAAGATTGCAAAGGGCATATTATATAAGATTATTAGACTTAGAAAGTGCTGTAAATATTAATACATCCTGTGGATATGAAAGGGTTGATTACGTCAACGAGTCAAATTTTTTTTTGAAGGGTCAACAAGTCAGTGAAGATATGTAATGTCTTATAGTATAAGCTTAATTTATATTAAGTGTATAAATATGCATGAAAATTATATATAATGCACTATAATTATGTATTATATGCATTTATTCCAAGCTTTATTTATGGTTTGCAGTGCATATTGGCTAAGGTAAAAAGACAAATGATTTTTGCTATAATCCATGATCTGAATAAACAAATGTGCTATTGATATTTCCACATCCACATATATTTTTCTTTCAAACCCTTTGCATTTATGATCACAAGTCCCACTGCTTTAATTAAAAGCTTACAGCATGCAGGATGTGCTCTATGATGATCAATATCACTTACAAGACTGTTTTATCAATACTGCCTTTCATTTTGAATTTCATATCATCTGCATTATGCAGAATCGTCTGACGCATATAATAAACCAAATGTGAAAATCTGTTGGAAGAGGCTGTTGCTGCCTGTTGCAGATCACATCTGTTAACACGTTTTACAGGCACATTCTGACATTTCCATTACGGTGGAGACATACTATACTGTAGTAATCAACAGCTGCTAATGTGTTATGTATTTATGTTATCTATGGTTAATGCTGACTTTGCTTCGATATGCAGAGTCATGGTTGCATAACAGAAAACTGACATAGTTCATTTGCTAATTGCTAATTATACATTTGGCCGTGTGTGTGTGTGTATATATATATATATATATATATATATATACACACACTGCCCTCCAAAAGTTTGGAAGCACACCTGGCAAACTGTGGTTTTGGATGATATCATTATAAATCCTTATGATTTTTTGGTGCAAATACATTAAAATAACTTGACATTATCATTGAAGACCAGCAATAATAATTTGCATTTTGATTACAAAATAATGGAAATATACACGTCAAAGTTAGACATGCCCCTTTGCCAGCTGTGATGCCTTATTACTGCTTTTACTGGGCAGTCTATATATATACACACTTGAAGTGGATCAAAAAAGAGAACGGATATTGTTTTTGCTTACATTCCGATTACATGTTTACAATATATGAAAAATTAATTTGCAAAAACAGATCACTAAAAACACTCAGTTTCTAACAATTCTCAAAAATCATGTTTTTTCATTATGCATTCCAATTACTCTCAGTCAAACTAAAAATTGGATTATTTTGACCAGGTTAAAAAATAACTTCAAAAAAAGAGCTAGCTAAAAAGTTTAAAAAATCTGTTTTTGCAAATAAACTTTTCGTATTATATATATATATATATATATATAGACAAAAAAAGAGTTTAACCATATAATTTTTTATGGTTGGGCAAACTCTTTTTATGGTTTTTATGTTTTTATGGTTAAACCCCCGCTGAAAATAAAGTGAGATGTAAACTCAGACAAAAAGTCAGAACTGTGAAATGTTAACTCAAAATTAAGAATTCTAAGAACAAAATGTCAAAATTGTGAAAAGCAAACTCAGATTTGTGAGATGTAAACTCAGAATTAGGAGTTTACAGCTTATATTCGCAAAATGACATTGCAAAGAAAAAAAAATTGAGTCACAATTACCTTTTTTCCCCCAAACAAGCTTGTTTATCACATACTTAACAATATGGATAGTACGCAAACTCTGATGCAGCCTGTGTTTCCTATCAGCTCAGCCGGCTGTTGATTCCTGTTGTTTTTATATCTTTGTGCTACAAACCATCTGTGAACACTGAGTTTAAATTGCATCAGCGCTGTTTACCGGTCACAACAGGTCACAGGTAGCCTTACAGAGTATAAAAATCCCACACTTCAAACGGACTGGAGACAGTTCATTCTGCAGGATGATTTGGTTTGGAATTGGCCACAGATGGCGGAAACAGACTCTCTGTGTGGTCACGTCATCCTCCAGCACACATTTCTCACCCTCATATCCACACAAACTCTAGTTTCCCATTGCTCTGTAATTAGAAAATATGACAACAGCGTCGTGTCACGCCAGGTGGCCTTTTTTCTGCTGCTCGACACCAACTTAAACCAAACCAGGAAGACAGATAAAGGAAAAGTTTAGAAAACAGCATCCTGACTGACACACAAAAAACTCAGAGAAGAAACGCTTACACTGAAGGTGTGGTTGCATGCTCTTCACTGTCGTGTACCTCAGCAGTGCTAATGGGAAGAGTCAGGTGGAAAATGTACGGAGCAGCACTGTTAATTGACCTGACACAGTCTCCTCACCAAAGCTGTTGAGACGAACAGGCGTACGTCGCTCACACGGGGAGAGGTGTGGAGAGACGAAAAAAAGAAAGCCCTGATACAAGCCTTTAAGAAAATATTACGCTGTACTCAAGCATCGCAGGCAGCAGTGTTCGACTCAAAGGCTCAAACGTTTGTCATTTTGTATCTGCACACATAGATATCAGAGAGAAATGACTTTAAATGTGTTAAAGTTTTATCATGTTGCAGGATCGATAGACTAAAGAAAATAGAAAAAGACGGCACATTTGATTTATTACAAATGATAAAAAAGGGCTTTTCTTTACTCTTCATGCTTTTTACAGTAGGTTGCAGTTTGGCAAAAACATGATTTGATAATTACTTTTGTTGGATGCTGAACAAGCGGGATTAACAGAGCGGTCAACAATGTATCCACGCTGGGGCAACCAGGAGGAAAGAGGCGGCTTCCGGGAAGACTTAGCGGCGGACGGATTTGAGACGGGCTGCGCCCCTTTACGGCAGACGGCTCTACGCCCCTGCTGAGGTGTTCCCTCCGTTGGAGCTGCTGGACCACCATGGTGGACATCACCTGACCGAGGGACCGCGCCGTGACCTTCGTCGCCCGGAGAGCAAAGTCGGTCGGCGTGTGCAGTTCCTGCATCAAACTCAGGTCAAAACTACCCTCGTGCAGTTCTTTTAGTGCCTTGGCCTGGTGGACCTGCAGGATGGCCATGGCATGCAGGGCTGAAGCGGCCTGGCCCACAGCGCTGTAAGCCTTGGCAGTGAGAGTTGACGGCAGCTTATAGGTGATTCCTCCAGGTGGCAGCGTTTTGCGGGCACAAGTGCACTGCAACCGCACGCTCTGCCTGGGGGATCTCCGCGTACCCCCTGCCCACTCCGCCATCGAAGGTAGTTAGGAGGGAGGAGCTCAACCGCGCCCTAGATGTATACGGTGCCTTCCATGATTTGGTGAGCTCCTCATGAACCTCCGGGAAGAAAGGTACTGGGGCCGAGCATGGCTGGGAGTCACGCCCAGAGCCCAGAAACCAATCGTCCAGCCTCGAGTGTTCGGGGGTCGGTGGGGGATTCACCTCCAGCCCGATGCTCTTGGCTGCACGGAGGAGCAGCGGTGGGGGGCTGCTCAGTTTCCTCTTCAGCTGATGCTGACGAAAGCAGCGAAAGCATCCTCTTCCGGGGCACCAAAGGAGACGCTAGGTTCGCCGGGGATGAACCGGCGCCATATTTCGGAAGCTCCACGGGACTTCGCATTGGGAGATCAGTCCGTGGGGACTTGCCTGGTGGATTTTTCCTGATTGTCACCCTGAGGTCTGCCAAGCCACTAGCCGATGCAGCCAAGGAGCCTTTACGGCCCGCTGAACTGGAAGGGGTAGCGGACGAAGCTATCCTTCGAATGAAAGAAAGTCGTGACCTGAGCAAAGCCATGGACATGCGCTCGCAATGAGGGCATGAACCATCCGTGAAAGCTGTCTTAGCATGACTGAGTCCCAGACAAGTGAGACAACGATCGTGGCCGTCGCCAGAGGTAAAGAAACTCCCGAATCCAGAAGCACACGGTCAAAAAAACATCCCGGGGGACATGCTCCGCGACCGTGTAGCTGTAAGAAATTTGCTCTTTTAGGCCGGGACTGCCGAGGGGAGGACCGCGCACACAACCGCTGGAATGCAGGAGACCGAGGATCTCGAACAGCAAGTAAAAAATTTTTCTTCTTTTCTTCTCCAACTTCGCGAGATTGGCTCCGAAGCAGAAAGCTAATGGTGGTTTGCATATACCCGTATGTACAGGGGAGTGGCTAGACAAGCAAAAATCACTGGCAAATTCTCCCAGGTGGGATCCCATGACGTCAGTGACTGACTGAAAGGGAACTGTACTTCTAAACCTCACAGCATCATTTCCATTAGCGTCACATCTCATACAGCATCAACTTTGACTAAACAACAAATTTCGACAACTGTTCTCACATATGAAGTGTTACTTTCAGCGTAGCCGCCATCTGGACACTGTGTGTGCCTGTATTTATTCATGCAACACTCACCATTCATAGCCTTTTTTTTTTTACTTCATCTGCCTTCCATCCTCCTGAGTATGGCTGATCCATTTGGATGTGGGAGAAAGCTGGCTAATCTGGTTAAAAGCTATCTGGAAGTTGAAGTCGACCACCTTGTCTGCTTGGATAACATCAGCCAGGCCATCGAAATGCATTAAAAATGACTCCTCCACCTGAAATCCCTTCCTCCGAGTTCTGTTTAAGAATACATACGCCCAGTGCTGTTATTATGAATAGATGAAATGTCCGTGTTGACACAGAGGCATGTGCACAGGTACACACATATCAGTCCTCTCACATGAGCACACGTTTAGACAATTCAGGAATGTTAACCCATAGTTAACCTAATAATAATAATATAATATAAATAGCCTCTAAGTGCCATTAGCATTTAGGTTCCTTTCATTCATAGAGAAATACTTAACTTAATCATAGGAGCCTGAGATAAATGCTTATTTTAGAAGAAAATTTCAGATGGCACTTAGCGGGCTTTTGCATCTGAACTCTTTGTTTTTAAATTATTTATTTACATAAATTAATGTTTATTTAAGAATTGTATTATTATTTGTATTGGGTATTATAAAAAAACAATAAATATTTATTACATTGTTTATTAAAATTTGTTTATTTATTTTTAATATAAATTAATTTGTATTAATTATAATTTATTTGAATTTAGCTATTATATATACATATGCAGTGTTGGGGGTAACGCATTACACGTAAAGCGAGTTACATAATAATATTACTTTTTTCAAGTAACTGGTAAAGTAAGGCATTACTTTTTAAGTTTAGAATAATACAACCGAGTTACTTTTTCAAAAAAGTAATGCCGGTTGCTTTGTTTTCTTATTTATTGACTGACAAGTCTCCTGACCCAATGTTGTAAGAAATTAGAGATACAGAGGCATTGTGTGCGGTGTGTGAATACAGTGTAGTTCTAGACACAATGTGAATGTGCATTAATTAATCTCACTCTCAAAAAAAACTGATTTAGCACTTATCAAAATAAAATAAAATAAACTCAGAATATGATGCAAACCTGCAATAATTAAATGTTAAATTACACAAATGTATCTAATCCCATT
>JAUCMR010000091.1:2387456-2403046 GCA_032357425.1 Enteromius argenteus
CAAAATTGTGAATATGAATGGGAATATACTTCAGAGATATTTTACTCTGTAAAAATTCTAGGGGTGCCAATAATTGTGGCCAACAAGTATTGGAGAAAAACATTTATTTCACAATGAGGTTTTCTCCCCAGTTCAATTGTTTAAATTCAGTGATAGGGTAGAATTGTGTAAATTTTTTGAATGAAAGACCAAAATGATAAACAATGCAAATTTATTTTCACAGCCACCTTTGTTCAGATTTACCAAGGGTGCCAATATTAGTGGAGGGCACTGTATGTATGTATATAAACACACACACCGACAAATAAATAATAATAATTCTTACATGTATTATTATATGAATTCTTAAAAGCTAGCTCCCAAGGACACATTTCTCATTTTCACTTAGTTTAAATTGATGTACTACAATAACTAAAACTGAAATACAAAATCATGAAAACTATATAGCCATATAAAACAAAACCTAATAAAAATTACAAAACCACACAAAAAAATCTAACTTTAACAAAAAATTTATATAAAAACAAAAGTATTAGTAAAATGTAAACTCAATTAAAAATGAAAAAGCTAATTATAAAAAAAATCCGTAAAAGTTACAGTAAAAAAAAGAATGTGACCGTAAAAAAATATGGTAACAACATTTTAGGTTTTATGGTTTTAAGTTAAATTTATGGTTAAATACTGTCATTTCAATAATTGATATAATGTTTATATACCAATCTATTAAAGCACTGAAATCTGTTTTGTACCTTTAAAATACACGGCTAAACACCAAATTCAGCTTTTAAATATGAACATGTATAAAAGTTGGTCAGTGTCATTCACACAAACACTAAACACCATCAAGGTGAACATTAAACTGAAATATGCAATAAACATTCATTTAACAACATTACATGTAACATACAACCCTAATAAACATAACTAATGAGAAAAAACTAAAAAGAAACAGTTATTTCAAAGATTTATTTTTTACAGTAGTCTGTCATTGATGCATAAATATCACTGGAACAAACGAATTCACAGGGAACAATAATAAATGTATAAATTAGCATCTAAATGCATTAGAAATAACTCTTCCATCTGGAATCCCTTCCTCCAAGGAATGCATTGGGCCAATACAGGTACACACATATCAATCCTCTCCTATGAGTGCACATTTATAGGCCTACTACTCAGGAGTGTTAACCCACGTTTGACCAACTCCCACTCCAGTAATTTAATTTAGAAAGTCATTTTTGCTTTTACATGTTAAAATTTGAGACGTCAAGTGCACAAAACTGCAAGCGCAGTATCACATTTAACCCGGAAAACAGGACGATAAATATTTCAGTGACCTTTTAAGCCCAGCCTAAGCAAAGGACACGGTTCCCAGCACCACTCGCAGCAGGGGAGATTAGACACAAGGCCAGATCGTCACCTTTTAGCCACACACACACACACACACACACAATCAGTCATCCGCTGACGCACCAAGTGTTTAATCAAGAAAGTGGAGCTGTTTCTTTGAACATTTTCAATCAGTCGCCTGCTGTTCTCGCACACACACATACACACACACTAATTCTTGCGATTACAGTGACATTCTCACACTTAAAGGTTTTATACTTTTGATCAGGAGGTCACATGACTTAGCTTTGCCCGGGTAACTGTGGGGGGTATAAATCATTATCGCACGTCTTTCCCGTGGAGGGCGCTGTAAATAGCAGTGCGAAATGTCATCAATCACGCCTGTGCAAAGAACCTTGTGTCGTGTCGGTTTCATTGAATACAAAGCGTTTGCTTTTGCGGCACATTAATCAATGAGCTCTGCTCATTATTGCCGTATAGATCTGTGCTGCTGATACATAATGCATCACTCATTTGCGGCTCACATAAAACCGGATATGGAATAATCCTCCGGCGTGATTGAGGAGACCGAGCTCAACGGGGAACATTAGCGAATATTCTGGCAAGACTGTGAACAAACCTTTTTCCAGTAACATTAACAGAACATTTGCTCAAAGTTGTCTGGATTTTAATACCACTCAAAATGTTAGCATAAAACTTTTTTTACACATCGTTCTTGGAATATTTTCTTATTTTTTTCCTGAAATTTTTTAGATGGTCATTTGTTTTGGGTTATGAAAGGTTCATATTTGGGTTTTAGGAGTCCACAAAAACAGGCTGACATGCATGCATGCAAGGTAAAAAAAACCAACTTTTATTTATTTTAATTTTCTTATAATATTCGTTCAACGATTCATTTTTCCAAACCTCTCCATTGATTGATTGATTTCATTTAAAGCAGTGTTTGTGAGCTTTTAACGCTACTAAAGCAGCACCTAGTGGCAAAGAAATAAATTTGCATTTTCATTTCGACCAATGCGAAAAGATCAACAAGTGAGCGAGCAATATGCTAATGCTTGGGCTCGTTTTAAAAACGACTCGTTTCAATGATTCCGAGTCGACTCTTTTACACGGTGCACTTTCAGATTTAAAACTTTGCAGGATGTGTTCATTCACTGAATTAAAGCTCATTTTCAAAAATGGGGGAACTTCAAACATTATTCCAGTCCTTACTAGCCATCTTCTGGCAATGTTCTCTCGATCCCCGTTTCCACCAGTGCGTTTCTGTTTACTACTACTGCTATGGTTACGCCTGTCGTTTACACTAGTCCAGCATTCTCAACCACTTAACGTTTTAGCTTGATGTTCATCTAACAATTTTTTTAAAACCGTTACTACTTATTTTGAGTAATGCTTCCATAATGTTTGCAAAATAATAAAAGTTAATGTATTAATATTTAATGTATTTAATATTCACATAACAAAAAAAATTATTAAAAAATTATAATACAAATTTTTTATGCATTCAGAAATAAAATTTGTATAACTTAATGCAAACGTTCGAAAAATATTCTTCAAAAGTAATGTTTCCATGATGTTTCCATAATTCTAAAATGGGACGTTCCTTTATTGTTTACTACGGATGCCCGTTGTCATGATGCGTCTCGCTTCTCAGCAGACAGGAAGGCAAGGAGACGTGAATTTAACGAAACAGTAAACATTCAATAAAATAAAACAGGATACAAGGAACGGCTGACGAATAAGCAAAGACATTCACATACAACCAACGACCGACACTGAACACTCACAAAGGCACGGTTTAAATGCATACCGGAACACTAAGGGAAATACAAAACACCTGGGATACACGGCAGGCAGGGGATGAAACACTAATGAGGGGGCAGGACTATAAACAAGGCGAGACACGTGTAATGAATGAAAACAAAAACAAAGACAGAACAAAAAACCATGACAGTGTGACACCCGCTTCTGCCACTAAATAAAAACATTAAATAAAAAAAGGTTATTGCGCCTTTTTACCCCACAATTCTGACATTTTTTTCTTAGAATTGCGTGATACAAACTCGCAAGTCTGACTTTTACTCAGAATTATGGGATTTAAACTCATAAAGTCAGAATTGTGATGTTTTCATAACTTTCAGAACTAACTGAAACATATTTTTCCTCGCTGAGGGGGCATGCATCACCTCACAAAAGACATTTTGTGAGGTGCCACTCTTGACGCATTGTGAATAAGCAAATTCTCACTCGTTTGAAGAACACATATTGCCACCTATTTTTGTTTCATGATGGCCCGTTTTTAAATTGGCAGTCACAAATGCTTTAGTTTAACTGTGCATTCGTATCCGACACGGCGCGTGGGTCATAATGGCATGCGGATAAGAGGTCTTGGGCTTCGGCCGTGTTGTTCCTCTATCAGTCATTGCATAAATACGACTCTTTGAGACAACCGAGCGCAACAAAACAAGGCAGCCACGATGCTAATGAGGGTTATTTTTACTTGCATTTTTAATTATCAAATGCCACACAGTATGCTTTTAATGACTTTGTTTTAATAGAACTGCAAATTAAACGCCTTGGCTACAGCCACCGCGCACTTCAACCGTTCTGGGAATTGAAATAACGAAGAATCAATGGAGCAACATATTAGGCGTAGATGTTCATCAATAGGAACGGCGGCCTTGGGCCACCCGGAGAGAGGCGCTAAACAACGGAGCGGAATCGAGTCTTGGTAATCATAAGCAGGCACACGGCGAGAGCAGGACATCTCCTGACTCTCCGGAGCGGGAAGAGGGGAGGGATTCTCTTATAAAGAGAGAGATGCACCTTCATAGAGCTCCATACATATTTCATTGGGGGAGAGAAAGGCTTTGCTGCTTATCTCGGGGAGCAATCCACCTGCGCCTATTGCTGCTATCCAAGAGCCCTTGACAGAACGTATTTGTTTGTGTCTGGGCCGTCTCATTTCACGCACACGCCACTGCAGCATTTGGATTTTCTGGTGTTGACAGGACGACTGAGGAGAGAAGAGAAGTGAAGAGAAGAGGAGGAGAGAGCAAAGTGCAGATAATTATTTGAATTATCCCTGGAAATGAAAAGATTTACACTATTTTGCTGATTAACACACAAATAACTCAGACAAGACAAACACGCAATACTTAGCCAACAAAATGTATCAATTTCTAGTTAGTTGTTTTGTTTTTAATCATTGAAATTTCAGTAAAACATAAGGTTTAATTGGCTAACATGGCTTAACTTTATAGTCTTATCTGACATGAATAATCTTAGGTATACAGCATTTATTAATCATTACATCCAACAACTAAACACCTTAATTGCTTAATCACAGACATCGGAGTGAATAATAATATAAACCTATATCCTGTCTAAAAAAAGCAACATTATTTGCTCATAATACCTATAATATGACTTGAATCTTATTTTAAGATATTTCAGAAATTCTATGAAAATAAAAAATGAAGCTGTCGATGCATCGTCAAGGGTAAATAAATGGCATTGTCAGTATACAGTGCATGACCCTTGCATGACTCACAGTCTTATTTTTGTTAGCGTCAGATTAAATACAGCATCTATTCTGACTATGTTCTTTGCTACAGCTTCATAATCCTTGTCCTCCAGCCATGTTCTGTGTTAGACTTTCATATTAAAGATTTCGCAAGCAAATCAGCCTCAGTTTGGTAAGAAAACTACCCAATACCTTCCTCTTCCATTTTAAAGATGACTTCAGGAATGCATTTATTCAAAGATGTCTTAAGACAGATGAGCCGTTCACAGGTGGTGCTAAAATAAGATTCACCAGCACAGCACTGTTATCATTTAGATGGCTGGTAACATATTGCTACCACGGTGCAGCTCAATAGCAAAGAATGATTTTACAAGCTGCAAGATTGGGCTATAAAAGTTGTTGTATGTCACGTATCAGAGTGACCTTAAGGATGTTTGGTGGCAGATTGCGTATGCGTGGCATAATCGCGTTTCAAGCACTTCGATGGCAAGAAACAGCTTCATTCTCTGACATTTCCACCCACCTGCAATTTTCCATCCATCAGTCCAAGAGCTCTCACACAGATGAGAACAAAAGCAAGCATGCTCGCTCTCGAAAAAACAAACACACAAGGCCAAAAACATCTGTGCATGATGCATCTAACCAAAAATATCCTCGTGCTAAGCAAATGAAATGCTGAGCCACTGCAATACATCTCACTTTGCGTATCGTCTGCCAGGAGCTTCACAGGCTGGCCAGTAAAGTGAGACCTGTGTCTTATTACATAATCACCAGACAAACAAAGCGGACTGAGGCTTTCATGCTCCAAAAAGACACAAAAACAACAAAATATGATAAAAGTAGCTCATGTGACTCATACACTACACTGATTCTAGTCTTCTGAAGCCATATATAGCTCTGCTCTATGAGACCATATTTAAGCTATTCACTGAAAAACTTGTCAAGTCTTCGGTCTCTAATATTAAAGATGTTTATAAAAGAAATAGTCAGAATGTTTTAGCCTACTGCTTTATTCATTCATTGTATTCATTTATTTATTTACTTATTTATTTGTTTGTTTGTTAGTGTATGTGTGGGTGCATTTACTTCACATCATAATCTAGGAATATTTTAATGACAAAAACTGGGTAAAATAATAACTAATAAATGAAAAATGGTTTACTAATCATATTTAAAAGGAGATAATTTAGAAATAAAAAAGTAAAAGATTTTAGGGGCAGTATAAATAAATAAATGTCATTACTATGTTATTATTTAAAATAATTTATTAAAGTAATCATTTTTGTTGTTGTTGTCATTGTTAATAATTAAATAAATGTCATTACTATGTTATTATTTAAAATAATTTATTTAGTAACAATTTAGTACTACTACTCTTTAAACATATATTGTTCATTACTAGTTCATGTTACAGCATTAATAAATTAGACCTTATTGTAAAGTGTTACCTAAAATAACAAACAAGCATGTTACGTCCTCTTTTAGAAAGCAAGGTTAACGTGTTTGTGAAGACTCCTCTCAAGACTCGCTCACCTTCGTTAAAGACAGCGATAATAGATGGGCATCTCATTTCTTGCTAATGATAAGCAGCCCTTCAGGCCAGAACGAAAGGTACAAAAAGACGAAGCGATTTAGAGGAGATTCACGACATTGCGACCTAATGCCCCCATTTCAGAGGAATCCACTTTACAAAAAGGAAAATAGGTGGACAGAGACGCAAAATAAATAAATAAAAATCACCTATTGATACTGTGCAAATGCATTTTTCACTCCCCTCAGCTGGGCTGTGACAGAAATGGATGATTTTTATTAAGAGCCCTGGCTTTCTATCTACAGTATCATATATCTCCTCTAACAGTGAAGGCCAGAAAGAGTGAGGGAAAGAGAGGGACACTTTTAGAGGAAGGCAGGCTGCTGCTTTAGATTCCTGTCAGGTGACAAATTCGCCGAGGCGTAGAGAGCAGCTTTTGTTTTTGCTGATGTTTTGTTTTGGGTTCTCCAGGGCTGAGCTGAAGACAAAAGTGCCATTTAGCCTCATCAGGTGTGTGGTGACATGCTCGCTCCGCTAATGGCAGGGCTTTCAGCTTCCAGACTTTCCACAGAGTTTCAGGTAAGATGTAAAGAAGAGCGTTCAGTTAAAGGGACAGTTCATGCAAAAAAAAAGAACATTGTCATTGTTTACTCACCCTCATGTTGTTCCAAACCTCTATGAGTTTTTTTCTTCTGTTGAGCACAAAAGAAGATACTCTGAAGCATGTTGGTAGCCAGACATCTGATGGTAGCCATTTACTTGCATTGTATTTTCCATACTGTGGAAGCCAATGGCTACCATCAGCTGTCTGGCTACCAAGATTATTCAAAACATCTTCAAAATATCTTCACTCAAAGTCAAATGAATATAGTTGGAAGAATGTTAATAACCAAGCAGTTGACGGTACCCATTGACTTTCATTTTATATACTGGGTATATATATACATTTCATAATAATGAAGTTAGTGGCTACTATCAACTGTTTGGTTCTTTATTCTAACATTCTTTAAAATAATTTCTATATATAGTAAAAACAGAAGATATCTTGAAGAATGTTGATAACCACACAGTTGGCGGTAGCCACTGGCTTACTTAGTACTATGGAAGTCAATGGTTGCCGTCTACCATTTGGTTACCAACTTTCTTCAAAATATCTTCTAAATCATCTAATAAATCATTCAAAGTCAAAAAGAATATATTTAGAAGAATGGTAATAACCAAGCAGTTGACGGTACCCATCGACTTTCATTATATATACTGGGTATATATATATATTCCATACTAATGAAGTCAGTGGCTACCGTCAACTGTGACTAACATTCTTTACTAACATTACTAGCTGGTTACATTACTAACTGGCTACTAACATTCTTTAAAATAATTTCTGTATATAGTAAAAACAAGATATTTTGAAGAATGTTGATAAACAAACAGTTGACGGTAAAAGAAAAAAACAATGAAAGTCAATGGTTATGGTCAACTATTGGAAGGGTAACCAACATTCATACATACTAAAACAGAGCATATTTTGGTATCAAAGTTGGTAACTTAACAATTGACGGTAGCCATTTACCTTGAAAGTAGTTTATTTCACACTGTGGAAGTCAATGGCTACCACTTTTTGGGTGAAGTGTCCCTTTAAAGTCACATGATGTCCAGTCTACAAAACTCCTTTCCAGCAAAAGCCTAAACAAATTAAAGGTTTAAAACCAAACATTGTTTGAGTCACTATGTTGTATGGTTATGCTAATGTAAGTGAACATAAATGTTCAGTTCTGAACTACTGTACCTGCATAAAAGTAAGAAATAATAAATCATACACAGTCAAAATAGCCTCTACGAGATTTGAATACAATATATCATTAATTCAGTTTCATTCAGACTGGTTTGTGCAGCGCTTTTCACAAAATATCATCCCACTGTGGCTTTGAAAACAAAAATGATGCAACAAACCCCCAGTGAGCAAACCAAAGGTGAGAAAGAGAACAAAGATTAAAACAGAAAAAGGAAAAAGCATTAAATTACCATAACTAGCTTCTAATACCTCCTGCATTTAACTAGCTATAGTAAGTATGAAGACGTGCATCACAGCTGTGGTGTAAAAGAAACACTACCGACACCAGATCATAGGAATGTCTATTGCTTTTTATATATTGCAAGTTTTCAGAATTGTACAGACATAAGTGCAGTCTATTTATCTCCAATGCAAACGGCAGAAAAATGATAACTGACAGGGACAAAATGAAAGTTTGTGTCTGTAGGCAACAATGTCAATCATTAAGGATGAACGAGGTGAGGGTAATTCTGAATATCAGAAATATATTATTAACTGAACAAACAGCCCTCAAGCCACAATGATAAATATATTTTGCGTGCTTGTTGCATCATTTTTTACTTTTTTTAGACATACTGCATGCATACAGCATCAGACATATGTCTAAACATTTTTTATCAGTCACAGACAGCAACACCATAGTAATAAGATTTTTGCCAATAAAATTTATAATAATAGTCATTACAGCTATTTGCAAACAATAATAATAGTAATAAAAAATAAAAAAAATAAAAAAATAAGCTATTCAGCAATTACAAAACCATTTTTATTAACATTTAATTGCTACAAAACGTCAAATAAATAAATAAATAAATCCATTTAATACAATTAAAAATGATCAAATATAAAATTAAATAAATAAACAAAATAATGTAATAAAATTATGAAAATTATTCGAGGGGATTTTATATATATATACACACACACATATACAGTATACGTGTGTATAATGTATACAGTGAGTATGTTTGCATGCATTAGCTGCTGATTATACTTAATACTCTATGTCACAAACGCTTTAAAAAATGGTGAATGTCAGCTAATAATATGTGCATGCTTATGGTCTGACATCATAATGATTTTTTTTATTATTATTATAACGCAAATGTCACTTGGAGTCATCAGCATTTTGTTGCACATGTAAACCCAAGCAGAAAATGGGACGTTAGAATAGCGTTGAAGAAAAACGAGTGAAATGGCCTGGCAGCACCCTGTAATCGTTACACACAGCGCACAGAGCCACTCTCACACAACAACAATTTACTACGATGCACATTTAGCTCCAACAGCCATTGTGTCGGTGTGTGTTTTAAAGCGCTGACGGCCGCAGGTACACACACCTCTGCTGCTCAGCTGGACGCTGAACGCTTTCATCTCGCTGAAAGCTGCAATAAATTGCATGCCTGGAAGTCTAAACACTCAGAGAGATCTGTCTCTGTGAATCTCAAATCCTCTTTACAGACAAACACACACACACTCAGAAACACACAGAGAAACAAAGTTTGCTCTCAGGCAAAATAAGACAGCAAACAGATACATAGGCTGTGCTGTATTCATGCCCACTCCTTCAACTGTGTAAAAAAATTCTTCTTACAAAAACTACAGACATTTTTAGAATTGAAATACACCAATTTATTTGTTTTTATTATTATTATTATTATTAGTAGCATGTATAAAATCTTTTCAAATATATTAATTTAAATATATAATAACATGCATGTATATTTTATCATCTAATGCACTTCTTTAAAAATATATGAATTAATAAATAAATGTTTCTATAAATAAATGATTAAATAAATAAATGAATTAGTGCAAACTATTACTGCGATTAATCGCACTAAAAATAAAAGTTTTTGTTTATACACAATATATAAGTTCGTATATTTTTTATGTATATAAATACAAACACATGCATGTATATATTTAAGAAAATTTGTTATGTTTATATATTATATTTGCATAATAAAAATATACTATTATAGATATATAATGTATATACATGTAAATATCTTCAAAATATATAAAATATGTATGTGTATTTATATATACATAATAAATATACACAGCACACATACATATATTATGTAAACAAAAACTTTTATTTTGGATGCGATTAATTGTTTCACAGCACTAAAATAAATATGCATGTTCTTGTAAAAATATAAAAAATGCATGAAAATATCAATGTAAAAATAAAATTGTTAAATACTTAAATATATTTCATCTATGTGAATAGGTTTGTTTTTGTGCCTTTTTTTCAAAAGAATATTTATTTGAAATATTTTTATTATATAAGATGAAACCCATGAGTCAGCAGCAGTCCACCTGCATCCTCACACACTCTGGGATTTCACATGTGGGACGAACATGAGGCAGACAGACTACGTTCTGTGTTAATCAATATCATGTCAAAGCATTTGTCGCTGCGGCTCAGGAAGAGGAAAACTAGCAGAGACGTCTCCAAGGCAACCGGCATCACCGTTACTTTCCGTTCTGTAACACCCGAGCGTGACCCTCAGACATACAGCAATGACAAACAAACAGGCAATCACAAACAGATCAGCTGACACAGGTCTTCTGCCCTGCAGAGAGAGCCACACAGCCACCGGCTCACAGATGAGCATTTCACTGCTTGTCAGAGCCAATATGTGGCAGATAACCCGGGCTTTTCTTCTGAAAATGTCAGGAACATGCACTCATTTCCAATGCAATGCTGCTCATTTTTCGAAAATGATGGAAAACAGCATTTGCTTGCCCTTTTCCACATAAAAGAGTTCAGTTTACTAAACACCCTGTGGCTCTCAACTAGTTTTGCTTATCTTTGAAATCCAAAATTGAATATTAAGTATTCAATCAAAAGACTTTGATATCTATCAATCAATCTATCAATCTGTCCATCTAGCAATCCATCTATGAATACTATTATTTACTAAGAATTACAGAATATTTATTCAATTTTTATGCAAAATCAAGTCACTGATGCCAATATTAATAGTAATAATGCCAATAAATCCTGCCAATAAAATAACTAATTACAGCCATTTAAAATAATATTTGAAAGTCTTTATTTAAAACATTTAATAGCTCAAAGATAAAATAAAAGATTACTGCTTCTATTATTAGAGAATTACAGAATATGATCTTACAACTTCTTTTCATTTTAATGCAAAATTAAGTATTAAAGTGATTATCACTGATACCAATATTAATAATAATAAATGGATATTTTTACTCAAAATTAAATCATCAAATAAAAGTTTAAATATATAAATGAATTGTTAAATACATAATTATTTTTTTATTTTTATTTATTTATACATTTCTGCATTTATTTCTACCTTTATTCATGCGTTTCATTATTTCATTATGTATTAAATGATTTATTTATATATTTCAATATTTACTTAATTATTTAATTTTGAGTAATTCTGCCCTCCATATTTTTCTGCCAAAGAATTAGTAAGTATAGCCATTTACAATACTTAAAAATGAAATGAAATAAAATGAAATCATGAAATAACAGCTATTGTTAAATAATTATAGAATATATAACTTTTTTTTTATATTTAAATGCAAAATCAAGTCTGTATATCACTGATACCAATATTAACAGTGATCATTTTTTTCTGCAATTTTTTTTCACATTTAATAGATTTAAAATGCCAAACATTAAATGGAGATTTCTGCTTTGGTTATTTATTAAAAATATGATTTTACACAATTCTCATATTTTAACACTTACAGAAATCACTATAGCAAGCATTTATTTTGAAATCATGAAATATTCCAGCTTGTGTCTTTCAGCATTACTGCACAATATCTTTATAATAATTTCTATAATATAATGTTTATTAATCAGTGATTACCTTTTTTTATTTCAAAGCTGTTCATTTTCCTGCTAAATTAATAATAAACTCACAAATTAAACACCTATTAAATTTTTTTATGTGCGGATCAATCATACTTTTCATACTTTCAGAAGGATCAATACACAGTGTTTTAAAAAAATAGAGATTTATTATTATCTACAAAAATGTATATTATTATTCAACTGAAAACTCACTGTCTTTTTATACTGCATTAAAATCATGTTTTTTAGCTCTTATATTGCTTATAATGACAATATTAAAAGTAGCATGAAAGCTAGAAAAAGTACAGTGTGGCTCACTGAAATATTCTCAGTGTTAAACTTCAATAATACAACATCGTGGAGTCAGTCTGTGAGAATGTAAGGGTTATAATTATGGTTTACAGCTCGCAACAAACCTGAGCGAGAGGATGATGGGTTTGAGACATTGTTGCTGTTCACTGAGCGTATCGCTTCAGCAAATGAAAACATCTTCTCCAGGGATAACATTATCCTATACACCACGATTTCTGTCAAACTTAATTGTCTTAAACACACATGCTTTGAGCTTTCCAACCAAATGAAGCTCCCTCAGCTAAATACTCCGGGAAAAAACAATCTTTTTAACTTGCCATATCAAATTAGCACTTTGAAGCAGGCCTGTTTTGAGCGGCTATTTGACTGGCCTCTCCTACAGTTGTGCTAATGAGGTGTAAATGTGTGTTCGGTTGTGCCAGGGTCAGACAAACAGCCACCAGACCAGGAGACGTCAGCCACAGGCCGGCTAATGAAGCACGCTAACATAGAGCCAGAGCAAGACCTGATCATCCCACTGAAGTTTTCTAGAGAGGAGCCCTTTGAAACGAGTGTCTGGAGCTCCCTGGGCATTCGGTCTCATTAAACGAGAGCTGGTTTATCAACCAGATGCTGATGGTCGGCCTTCTCACAACAGGAAAAATCATCATGTTTGGTTTGCCTTGTCTCTGTGGCCATTATGTTCCTTATGAACTCGGGACTTGAATGAGGCGTGTGTATAATGCAATGTCAACATGAAGCCCAACATGACTAAACTTTTGTTGTGTGTTTTTACTTAAAGCTATCGTGTGGTTTCAAGAGACTTTTGAATAAAAAGTGGTACCGTATTCTTATAACAGTTAGAATTATAAATTACAATTACAATTAAATCAAAAATAGAAAACAAGCGATACTGAATTGATTAAGCGTCAACTTTTTATGAGGTGTCAAAAGACTTTGAGTAAGGAGTGACCAGGATCTTACTAAAATAAATAAATAATAAAATTTAAATAAAAAAAAGAAAATTTAATTAAATCATTTAAATTATTATAAAATTGTAATGACACAATCAAAAAATCGAAATCAAAAATCAAACAAGTAAATAATAGAGGAATTTTGTTTAATATGGATACTAAAAAAAACAAAACAAATAAAATAAAAGACACTGAATAAAAATTTAATTAAATTAATCTAAAACATAGTTATACAATTATAATTACAAAATCAAAAAAAAAAAATCGAAAATAAAAAAGTGTTTAATAGAGAGATTATGTTTAATATGGATACTAAAAGTAAAATAAATAAATAATAATAAAATAACTATGATTTTAAAAGACTTTAAATTAGGAGTGACCAGGTTAATCTTACAAAAATATTAAATTAAATTAAATTAAATTTGAAAACAGTTACAAATTATATAACAGTTACAAAAATATATATATATATATATATATATTAAGTGTTTAATAGAGGGACTTGACTGATGTAGCCTATATTTTGAAATTAAGTCAAAATGGACTTTTCTTGACTCTTATACTGGAGATTGTTGTCTTTTTCACTTTCAAGCTATCATATGATTTCAGAAAACCATGATTAGGTGTCACCAGGATATTAAATTAAATTTCAATTCAATTCAACTATTAATATATACACAGTAAATCCTCCAGTGTTAAATCAACACTCCCAGTGTTTATATAATCCACACTCAGGGTGTTAAAAAAGTAACATTGAAGCAATGTTAAGGCTAATGAGATAATTAGGTGATTAATCAAGTGATGATTGACCATTACTGAAAACACCTGATGTTAACAAGCAGAATCATCAACGAGAAAATCACTATTTTTATGTCACCATTTTAGTGGTCAGTGTTTACTTTAGCTGGGCTATTGACCCTTGACTTTTTAACATTAGGTTTTGTTTGGCTGCTGTAACGGAGTTATAACAGACAGACAAGCAAAGAGTAAAAGTCATCAGATGATGGTGATTATGTTTTAACATAGTCATTGTTTGATCTGAATCACTCATTTAGAGTCTAAGCTCTGAGTTAAATCTTTTTTATTGATTACAACAGCTTTCTGTTTCTATATTTACTTTGAGCTTCGCAAGGATTTCTTACAAGCTGTTCTGCCACAAAAAAAACGTTCAAAAAAAAAATCTTTGTTCTAGGCACACAGAAATCAAGAATCAGCATATGAATCTCAACAATGGTGACAAAAAGTATATTCAAAATAAAAAAAGTTACAAAGACTCATAATTTATTCATGCTGCAATGCATGATGGGAGCCATGGATGAGTTTTGATTGGTTACAACTTTCTTTTTGATGGTCACCATTGTTGTGATTCTCACGCTGATTCTTGTTGTCTGTGTGTTTAAAAAAAGTAATAAAAATTGAACAAAATAATAAGCTTTTAAAACATCTGTCCTTATATAGTTCACTCATGTAATAAAAAAGACTCAACCCAGTTATTCAGGTCAATACATGAAAGTACATAAAAATAGTGATTTTCTTCTTTGATGATTCTGCTTGTTAACATCAGGTGTCTTCGGTAATGGTCAATCATCACTTGATTAATCACCTAATTATCTCATTAACTTTAACACTGCTTTAGTGTTACTTTTTTAAAACTCTGAGTGTGGATTAAACATTTACTGTGTATATATATATATATATATATATATATATATATATATATATATATTAGGGGTGGGCGATATGACAATTTTTGATCGTGGACGATAAAAATTTCTCCACAATCTTCTTTTAAAGGAATATCGTAGTATCGTGCTATTTTATCATCTATCACTCAAAATGCTGTACAACGCGACATACATTCACGTTAACTCAGTGGTAGAATTACACTCACTGGACACTGCACTAATTCGCAATCACAAAAGTACATTATTTGCTTCAAAGTCTTGCTGATTAAACATTTGATATGTGTGCTGTCCTGATGCGCTTTTCCAGCGCGTACACCTGAAGCGCGCGCACTAAAGCCCTGTCAAATAGCACCTAATTACTGAACTAAGATATTTATCACATGTGATTGGGGTAATACTGTCAAAAACACAGAGCGTTAAACACAGTTGCTTGTGTCTAAAGTGAAAGTAAACAATCAAGAGAAAAACATGCCAGTATATTAGATGTGTGCAGCTCTTAAAGGGACAGAACTAAACATGCGCCGCTTGTCATTAAAGGGATAGTTC
>JAUCMR010000091.1:2412298-2437695 GCA_032357425.1 Enteromius argenteus
AAAATATATTCACACAGAAAACAGTTATTTTAAATTGAAATAATATTTCACAATATTACAGTTTTTCCTGGATTTTTTATCTAATAAATGCAGCCTTGATGAGCAGAAGAAACATCTTTAAAAACCATTAAATATCTAACTGTTCTACAACGTTTGAACGGTAGTGTATGTACATCCAAAAATAACAACAAAACTCTGATTTTCCTAGCCTATACACACACACACACACACACACACAGTATATTCTGAATGATTAAAGTAATTGGTTAAATTTGAGTATTCTAGGCATGTTTAAACATGTTTTAGCATAGTTATCATATCATTTTGCTAGCATGGCTAGCATGTTTTGACCTGACTATGTTGCTAACATAGTACTACTTTGATTAGCATGTTGCTAGCATTTTTTTGGCATGATTAGCATATTGCTAACATTTAGTATGTCGCTAGCATGATTTAACATGTTGTCTAAAACAGTCATTAAGCTTTGCTAGCAATATACTCTTACTGCCCTGTTGAAAAAAACTGCATATGCTGGTAGCCCTGGTGAATAAAAACAATAGAATCCTCCCCAAAACACAATAGAAAATGGAAAGGAAAGGATGAGGACGTGACTTGTGGCCAGGTATGGTTACCCATACTAGGAATTTGTGCTCTGCGTTTAACCCATCCAAGTGCACACACACAGCAGTGAGAAGTGAAGAACAACACACACACACACCCGGAGCAGTGGGCAGCCATTGCTGCGGCGCCCGGGGAGCAGTTGGGGGAACGGTGCCGTCTCACCAGACTCGTGGTATTGAAGGTGGAGAGGGCGCTGGTTATTCCCTCTCTCCACCCACAATCCCTGCCGGACCTGGGACTCGAACCTGCAACCTTTGGATTACAAGTCCAACTCCCTATCATTTAGGCGACGACTGCCCCCCAATTTGGAATTGTATTGGTTTTAATGGATGTATATTGGTATGTGATGGATTCTATTGGTGGGATGTTAAATCCTATTGGAAAAGTGCCCAAAACACACTACAAAAAGAAAAATTTTGTCATGGTTTAACTCGAAAAAAGTTAATGGTTCATAATTGTATTTTAATGGAAACCATTCGAATTTCTGTAATGGTTTCATTTGGGCTCCTATTGGTTTTTTTTTTAGCAGGGATGAAGCTAGGATGCTGATTTGAGCTGGTCCTCTGCTGGTCTTTTGCTGGTTTAAGCTGGTTCTTATCTGGTCATGTGCTGGTCCTAAGCTGGTCGCACAAGCAAATGACCAGCATAAACCAGCATCTCAGCTTCAAGCTGAAATTTGTGTTGCTGTGTGTGTGATATTTCATCTGTAAAAAAATCTAGTATAGAGTATAGTATAGTTTGTTATATACACACTGCTGGTCTTCCAGGTCAGTTGAAATAAAACAAGGTAGCAATTCTCTTTGGTGTCCCACACCATACACCCTCAACCGCATCCAATAATTATACAACTCCCACAGACAGCACTGCTGATACCATTTGTGGTGAGAAGCATGCTTCCACACACACAAGAACACGATATATAAAGTGCATTCACAGCCTGTATAGCAGAGTCCTAAAGTAAAAGACAAACACACACAGGACCGAGCCACCGGCAGGTCACTGTAAGCGATATACAGTACAGCAGGAGCCACAGCATCATTTCCAACAGTGTGTCCATGTGCGTGCTTCGCCTACAAACAGCGTCGGTTTCCCTTCTACTGTAACTGTAATGATTGCTAATCCATTTAAGCCTTTTATCTTTGCAGCTCTGGTCGGAGAATATATGGAAGGACACAGCAAACAGTGAGCTAAAGCCTTGTGAGAAGCGTTTAATTCAGAAAACTGTTGTGGTCAGCCTGCCAACCCTTACTAAATACACCCGGTTTTACATGCTAACTGTGTTAAAAAGACACCGTAATATAAAGAAAGCCTTTAATGCACACACACACACACACACACAAAGTTCATAAATATGCAGTGGAATTGCAGAGAGAATGTAGGTGGAGCGAAAGCATTGCTATGTGTAACTAGTTTGAAAGTTTAGAAAAATTAGTGATGGCACGATTAGCATGTTGCTAGCATGTTGTAGTATTATTACCTTTTTTTAGCAAGTTAATACCCAGATAGCACACGTACGTCTGCAAGATGTCTGTTAAAATGTTGATAGCATGGTTTTGTCATGATTAGCATGTTATTAGCAAGTTTTAGTTTTTGTCAGTTTTAAATGCATTCTAGATTATAAACATCTTAAAGACATCTTATAGGCGTCTATTTGACATCTAAAAGGAGTCGTCCAAATGCAGATGAGCAAACAACCGATATAATACGTCTTGCAAATGTAATTGAAGATGTCAAATAGACGTCTCCTAGATCTACTTGTGCTATCAGGGCAGCATGTTTTAATATGATTAGCATGTTGCTGACTTGTTTTTATCATCATTAGCATGTTACTACTGGCATGTTTTAGCACGGCTAACATGTTTGGATGTTACTAATATGCTTTAACATGATTAGAATGTTGTTAACATTTTGGTAGTATGTTTCTGGCATAATATTATAACGTTGAATGTTTTAACGTGATTAGCATGTTTAGAATTATTGTCATGTTAGCATTATTCTAGCATGGTTCTAACATGATTAGCATGTTGCTGACATGCTTTATCATCATTAGCATGTTACTACTAGCATGTTTTAGCATGGTTAGCATGTTGTTTAGATGTTAACATGCTTTAACATATACAGTGTTGTTAACATATTGATAGTATGTTTCTGGTATGAGTATCATGTTGATAGCATGGTCTTGGCATGATTAGCATGTTATTAGCAATTTTTAGCATTATTATGTTGATAGCATGCTTAGCATGACTAGAATTATTTTCATGTTAGCATTATTTTTGCATGTTTCTAACATGATTAGCATGTTGCTAGCATGTTTTAACATTATTAGCACGTTGTCCGCATGCTGATAGCATATTTTAATATGATTACCTTGCTGAAAAAACAGCATATGCTGGTTATTTTGAAGCTGGGATGCTGGTCTTGTGCTGGCAAGGACCAGTATAAACCAGCTTAAACTAGCATATGCTGTTTATCAAAAGGGTATCATGTTTCTGACATGCTTTAACATTATTAACATGTTACTAGCGTGTTTAGCTTATTTAACCTTTGTCTGGATGTTACACTGACATGTTTTAACATGCTATATGTTTCTAGCATGAGCATCATGTTGATAGCTTGGTTTTGGCATGATTAGCATGTTTTACCATTATTAGTATGTTGATAGCATGTTAGCATTTTTTGCTTGCATGTTTTAGAATTATTATCATGTCACTATTATTCTAGCATGTTTCTGACATGATTAGAATGTTGCTATGATGTTTTAGCATTATTAACACGGTGTTAGCATGTTGAGAGCATATTTTAATATGATTAGCATGTTGCTGACATGTTTTATTATATATATTGGCTGTAGTTTATAGCTCTGATATACTGATTATATTTTGGCGCAGCTTAAATAGCAGATCAATAAATTGGCTGTTTCAAGCCAACTTTACAATAATAATATTTCATAACTTCTAACTTTCTAAGAGACAAAGTGGCTTAGGCTCAAGACACTTTGCCTCACCCATAGCCTCCTTTTAGAAGCTGATCGATATAAAGCCACCGGCATCGAATCCATCAACAAATAACTATGCAAATAAAAATCAATAGCCCACCAACAGGAAATCTCTAGCTTTCCAATTAAAGCACAAGCTGGAACAAGAGCAGCGCTGGAACGGCCACCCTCAACTACATTAATACAGTGACAAGTCCCTTCTGGAGAAGTGCTCTATTATAAAGCACTGCTCTCCACGCTGGAAACAGAAACATTATGCTTATTAGAGGTGATGAATTCTTTATGAATTTGCTAAATAACACCAACTGATTTCCTCCAAGCATTATTCGCCTGAGAGGATGATTCATGTTTGTCCGTGTCTGACCTTACATACCACTGTTTTGTATCCTGGTGTACACCATTAAAAAAAGGATAATCTGCAGTTGTTGAATGTTTACTAAAATGCAGATATCTGAGCATATGAACCACATATAAAATAAAAATATTAACAAATGTGGTAGCAATTAATTAATGAGCATCTATTTTACTTGCATGTATTAATTTAATTGTATAAAAATGAAAAAAAAATGTAAAATTGTGATGTAAAATAATAATAATAAAGTGCTACACATTTTTTTATTGACTCCCGTTTGTAATATGCACATATTTAATGGTACTAGAAGTCCCTTATTTTAAACAAGGTAAATGTAGTCACATATGCGACAGCAATTAATTAATGAGTATATCAGTACTTTTTTTTGTATTATAAAAAAACAAGAATCTTAATAGTTGTGATGTAAAATAATAATAATATTAATAAATTGCTAGATTTTTTTTATCTTCCATTTGTAATATGCACATATTTAATAATAGTTATTAAACCCACTAACCCACCACATAACAAGTGGCCACTAAGACCCCGGCATCACACCGCTCTGCCAAGGGTACATTTCCACGTCAAAAGTATTCCAAACACTCTCACGCAGACTAAAAGCTTTTCTGCACAGCGGGAGCCAGCAGACATTCGGTGCGGTCTGATTAGTGAAGGCGCTGATGTGCTGTGGAGAGTGTGTGTGTGTGTGTGTGTTTTCCAGCTGCACAGGCGAGATGTGGATGTAATTGCTGTAAGTGTTGGGCAGCTGGTGTGGAGGAGGCGTCTGCGATCTGCTCTCCGACATCTCTCTCTCTCACTTTCTTTTCCCTTTCCCGGTTTGCACTCTTTAACATTGCACACAAACAGCAATTTTGGAGGCTCACAGACACACAAACCTTGACAGCGTGCTTGTCAGCTCGCAAATGCATGTGAATTTCACTCTCCTCTGTCTCGATTTGAGCCTCCTGAGATGCTCCTATGCTAATGAAACTCTGGAACACCTGCAAACTTGCCCGGCATCGTAAAGAGCTGTTGTATGCTTCTGATATAATTCTTAAGAGCACTTTGTCAGACATTTAAAGCAGGGAGCTCGGTTAGCCTCGCACCTCAGGAGCTTCATCGCAGGGCCAGGAGGAGCCGGAGCCTTTCTCCTCTCTTCATTAATCATCATTAACACCGGGCGGCTCAGGCTCCACGGGCTTTGCCTGCCATGCTACAGCTTTTAGCATCTGGCCCAGAGATAGAGAAGGACACAGAGGGGTTAGTGAAAGAAAAGATGAAGATGAAGAGAGAGCTGTGAAACAATGTCTTTTGAGCTGCAGTTCGTATAAACTCATTACGGTCAACATGAAATGTCATTCACAACCCATTTTATGCCCATAATTAAGCAATATTTGAGCAAGAGTGATATCCTAATGGAAGCGCTAGCATTAAATTGGCATTGGCAAACGACAAGGTCATGCATTCGATTTCACTGGGAGTACATGAAATGATTAAACGTATATACTGAATTCAGCAAAAACTTCTTTGGATGTGTAAATGTAGGCTAAAATGGGTTTTCAAACCAGGGAGCTGTAGAAAAGTAATACAATTTAGAGAAAAACTGTTTGACAAATGTTAAATGATTATAATTAAATAACTGTAAAAAAAATTATAATAATTATTTTAAAAAAAATGAAATCTGAAAAAAATATATATTAAAATTAATATTCTGAAATGTATTTTAATAAAAAATGGTTAACAAATATTGTAAAATTATTTAAATATGTACATATACATACATAAAAATATATATTTTTAAAAAGTATTGATTTACAGGAAAAAATTTTAATATTTAAATGTTTTTTTAAAAAATTAATTTATAAATAAGCTAATTTTTTTTTAAATATTTAAGTTCAGGAAATTGAGAAAACGCTGTAACAAATGTAAAAATGTGAAAATATAATAATTATTACATTTAAATGAATGTAAAAATCAAATAAATATTCAAAACTTATTTAAATCAATTTGATTAAATATATAAAAAAAGAATAAAAATATATGTAAAAATTTAATTTAATGAAAACATTTCACGAATAACTTTAACAGTACAGTGCTATAATGAATATAAAAACTATAATACATATAATACACAGTATAAATTGTAATAATCTAATGTAATAACTACTGTTTAACATTTTTAGATGGTGGGAGGTTCGTCGCATGAAGACAATGATATTTGGGGGTCCCTAGCTAATTAGTTTATTAGTGTGGTCTATGGTAACATTAGTAGAAATGTAAAGTTGCTTCAGAGATGGAGCAATGCACTGCATTTTGTTTACAAATGATGAAGACAAGCCCTCTTTTAATAAGAGTAGGAACATGTTTTAAGAAACACGTTTTGATTTCACATTGACTTTAATGAAGAAGCAGGGCAGTAGTGTAATTATTTTGCCCTGTGTTGCTGCATTTTGTCAGTGTGTCGGTTCTCCAGAGACGCTCTCCATGCAGTCAGCTGACTGGGCCCCCGGGGACCCCCATCTGCAATAGAGCCATCATGCGAAAATAGGCCTCACATCTGTTCAGGCCAAACGGGGGCAAGTTTAAAGCAAGACAACCCACTTTTCACTCCTGTATCTGTGCATGCTCATGCAGCACAACACAAGAACCAAACGGAAAAAAAAATGCCACAAACCCCAATGGACAGCACTGACTGAAAATAGGAACGCAGGTGCTGTGCTTCTCAGAGAGGAGAAACATCTCAAATTTCTAATGCACAGAAAGGATAAAGGAGGGAGGCTGTGGCTGGCGAGAAATAAGTCATTTCATTATTTAATGGCATTGTGCCATTAAAAGAGCTCGGGAAAGCATTGGTCAGCAGCATTTACAGTCCCACCTGTTCGTCAACAGGGTTTAAAAATCAGCAGAGACTCTGAATTATTTATCAAATGTCACAGGACCTCATTAAATCCTCAAAAGCTCATGGCGCACTCCACAACGCTGAGCCCTTTGACTCCTCTCAGAGATTAAATGTAGGAGGGCAGGACGGGTTCAAACCCACTGACTCACTCGCTGACCCTGATTAGCCCTGCGGCCCATTTGCATTCGAGTCTGTAAACAGTGTTTACATGTGTGCATGACATCGCTTTCATTAAGCTTGACCGGAAACACTTGATAATAGGCTTTTGATAAGGGTTGCAAAATGTCGAGCAGGCAACTTCAGTCATTCTTGCGCAGTCTTAACAAATATCTTGACAATTAATCGACACCTAAATATCTCTGAATATCAAACCAAGTATGGCTTCTAAAAATATATATTAAACAATTATAATTAAATAACTAAATAATACTTTAAATAAAAATATATAATATTTCAATACATAAAAATAAAAAGCTATTAAATTAATAAAAATAAAATTAGTTCATTAAAATAAAAATCTAAAATATAATTTAAATGTACTTTATCCCTATAAGATATTAAACAGTTACATAGTTAAATAGATAGAAATAAAATCAAAAATAATAATGACAAGAAAACAAATTTAACAAACAAAATTAAAATGAATCAAACACATGAAAATAAATATATTTTAAAAGTGTTCTTGATTTTTTGCAATATGCAACTTATTCATTAATCCAGTCATTCGTGTGCAGCCTTAAAAATTATTTAGACAATTGCACACCTAAACTACTTTTTGTGAAAAGTTTGGCTTGAAAAAGTGTGCATGTGCTGTCTTTATTTGACATACCAAAAAAAAAGGCTTCATGGTTTGACATTTTGTTATATAAATGACATTTGCACATTTTTAAGTGTGCCTTAAGTGTCCAAATACTGTTGGGGCTGCTGTACAGCAAGACATATTACATTAGCATAATTCCCTCACTGTCCAATAACCACGCAGGTTCATTTTTAGTCGGTAATTACCAGCAGCTAAATGTGCATTGCTCACCAGGGACAAAAGGGCACATCTTTATATCCAGTAGTTTGATATGATTTGCACTGTGGCTCGCCAATTCCCAGAATGCTCTGCAAAGCTGTGTCTCCGTTATATTCCATGGCCAGTTTACTCAAGCTGCCCGAGGCTCTTCACACACACACACACACACACAGCATCTCTCCTGCGCTCTTGTTGCTCTACGGACAAATTCTTAAGCAAACTATTGGAAATAAAACCATTTAAAAAGTATTTTATGAAGTAAAAGCTTTATTAGCTTTCTAACATCTAATTTCAGGCCTGGATGAGATGGCCCCCTTAGCTGAGGAGAACAGATGCTACAAAATGCGGATAATTTCATTTGCTATCGCTCAACTGAGAGTGACCCAGTACTGTACCTCAGGACAGACTCACAGCAAACTGCAGCTAAATCCATTTTTTAACCCATTTTGCCTTATAATATCAGTCATGTTTGTTAAACGTTCTGTGAGGCAAATCAACATTGTGAGCACCGCAGATGTTTTACAGGCATTCAGACTCCACTCAGTTTAAATAAAGTACAAAAATGTAATGAATAAAAGAAATAAATACATACATACATACAAAAAACAAAAATATGTCTTAAAAGCACTCTGTGTGTATTGTGTTAAGTCATTTAAAACATAGGCTTGAAAAGTTTTTCTTGTGCTGTCTTTATTAAAAGTGAATCCATTTTACCTTATATGTCAGTCCCATGAAACTCATTTCATTTATTATTTTTCCAAATTCGGTTTTATTTTTCAATTTGATTCGATTCGATTTTTTTGTTTTAACTTTCTCTAGACTCTGTTTCAATTATTACATTTTATTAATCAAAAAACATGTCTAATTAATTGAAATAATGTAATATACCATTTTTAACATCAGTTTAATAAAAGTTTAGCAAAAATTTAATTTCTCAGGCCTAATGAAATGCATTTTCAAATTGTGTTTTATTGATACCAAGTTCTGTTTTTTATTCTTTTCTGGATTGCATTTGAATGGTTTCATTAAATGTAAATAATTTTATGTACATTTTCAGAAATATTGTGTTGTGTATTTCCATTTTGGTAAATTCTGGTAATAATATTTCTGTTAAATATTAGTACCACTACTACTACTACAACAGAACTTTTATTTTGACGGGTTGCTGTGAATAAGTTTCTGTTTGTAAATGATAAGAGGATACATTTTCTCAAAAGACACAATAAGTTCTAGAGAACATGTTCATGTAATACAGTCATGTTAAAATGAAAATTTGCAGTTAATTTACTAAAGGTGATTTTGGTTTTTAGTGATTCCTAAAATTCAAGTCAACTGCTATCATTATTTTGAGAGTTAAAAAAAAACAACATATAGACAATATAAAAGTAATACAAATGGCTCCTGATGATATATTGATGTCTTATGAAGTGAACTGGTTTGTCGTTATTACTTGCATTTTGTGAACGAATCAATCTTTTGGGTATTAATTTTGAGTTGTTTATATATGCTCTTAAAGTGACGGCAGCCATTTACATTCACCAATCTTCACCATTCTTCTGAAGAAAAAAGTTATCTCCTGTACACTTAGATGGCCTGAGGGAGAGTAAATGAACAGCAAACTTTCATTTTTGGGTACAATATCCCTTTAAATGCGCTCTAGCCCTGTTAGGAAAGTCTGCAGATGTTTTGCAGGCATTCAGACTCCAGTACGCTGTCGAAAAATTGCACTTTTATCCCGATGTGACGAGCGGCGGGATCAAGGCCAGCAGCCCTGTGGCCTCGTAAGTTTACAAAGCTTAACACCCGTCTAATGAGAGACCAGTCATCGCTTTGTCCCTCTGCGTATTTCAGAGCTTCTCATTCATCCTAGATGCTCCTTCCCTTCCCTTTTTTCTGGCCTGGAGACAGCGAAAGATTTAGAGACGCGTGTAAATGAGATGGAAGCTTGTGTGCGTCCCTTTTAAAAATATGGGCTTTAAAGCATTGGAGCGTATGGAAAATGATCTATAACGGCGCTGGGGATCCTAAAAACCAACAATGGACATCAACAATGTCTGCCTTCAGATCTACAGAAGCTCAACCTTGTGCTGTTAACGGTCAGGTGTGTGTGTTTGTCAAGATTTCATCATTAAATGCAAGCTTAATCCGTCATGGACGGCCGTGAAAGCGCACTTCAGCGAGACCAACAAACAGAATAACAAAGTGACGGCAAATGGATGCAATCGCCTGTTTCTGAGAAATAAACTCGTTCAGCATGTCAAATAATCAACCAGGCAATAAAAAGAACAGCCTTGGGTATTTTGCAGCTCAACGGGTCACCGATACTAAATCGATTAGAGAAATGAAGCGATTTCTCACCTCACTAGGGGTCACACACTGGTCATCACATTTTTCAATCACCATTCTTCAAAAAGCTATCCATAACCATTCAAATAAACCCAACCAGGCACAACCAAACTGTACATCCCTGCAAAATAACCTGGCTGACCATTCGAAATGACATCAAGCAACAACAATTTCTTTAAAATACAGTGTTTACTATGAAATGTATATTTCCCATATAATTTAATATACAATTATATAATATTTTAAATTCATAATAAAATCATAATGAATTTAATCATGTATATTTAATCTATATAAAACAAAATATTTAATATATTTATAATTCATTTAATACTAAAATAAATAAATTCAATTATTTAATAAATAGAATTTAATACAGATTCAATATACAAGATGTAGAATTTTTTTTATAATTTTGCTATAAATTCATGTTAAAATCTCACCTTCAAAAAAACCAAACACCCAATCAATCAGGTTTAAATTGAATAACAAATGTATACATAATGTCTTTGAAATAAAATATTTAAAATTATTTTTAAAATTACACATAATTCAATCAAAATGTAAATTACTTTGTAATGAATTTGTTATCAAATTGAAAAGTATATAAAATATTTTCATTCATTCATTCAAGAATTCAATTTAAATTAATTCAATCATTTATTATGAATTTAATATAAAACATTTGATACATAATTTATCTTCTATTTAATTTTAAATAAAAATTTTATATAAGCTTACTAGTACGACGCATTTCACAGGCAGAAATGCGTGGTGATATACAAGTTTGTACCTGTCAGCTTTCATTTCTGGTAGATCTTTTGAATAATATAGCAGCTTTTGAGCTTGTGCAACAACAATCCAAGCACATATATAAAATATATAAATAAAGTTACAATAGTCATGCTTTTATTTGATACTACGACAACATGACTATTGTAACTTCATATATAATTTATCAAACATAAAGGCTGTCTAATTCAACTTCTATATAAAATGTCTTGTTGTAAAATGAGAGTGTGGACAGTGATGTTTATTATGAGTCCTATATAAAGTGGTTCATGCTGGCAGGGTGCTGAGATGTTATAACTGACCTTTCATAACCTTTTGGCAGGACTAAAGCTTCCTAATGGTGTTTCCAGCCTCCCAGTGATAAGTGTACATTCCCGACACACTAGTTAGTGTATGCATATAAAATAAGAGATAAGATTTGGGGAAAAGCAAAGTGCACCGCTCCATCTCTGTGTGTAGGCTGGAGGCTCATGAAAGGCAGACCGACCCACTGTGCTGTGCATTAGATGACTAATCTGACACTTGGCAGGAAGACGTGTCACTTCTGTATGTTCAATCTGCCACATCATCAGCGCTGTGCTGACAGAAGAGACTCTCATTGGTAGTGCTCACACTTATGGTAAAGGTATGAACAAATCTATAAACACAAGTAGCGATGAATAATATCTGAAATAGTGCAGCTTTGTACTAAGCAAACTTGTTATTGGTTTTATAAGAGATATTTTTTTTTTTATTTGACAAATGAAAAAAATTAATGGACAAAAAACATAGTATTACATTCAATATAGTCAAGCCATAGCAAGCATTTAGAACACCCTAGTAACCATCTGGAAGACCCTACAACCCCCCTCCCACAGGCTTCCATAGGAACTGAGGAATGCAGAAGTAAAGCATGTCATGGAGCGGCCAATAGTTCCAAACAACCAATAGTTCCAGCATTAAAGTCCATTCATTTCAGTGCTTCTCAAGCACACTTGCAGGAGAGTAGAGGAAATTACAGCAGTTTTTGGCATTTTAACGCATTAGTTTAGTTGTATTTTATGAAACGCGTTAAAGGGTTAGTTCACCCAAAAATTAATTACTCACCCTTGTATCATTCCAAACCCGTAAGACCTTCATTCCTTAGAACAGAAATTCAGATATTTTTGATGAAATCAGAGAGCTATCTGACCCTCCATAGACATGGTTGAGTATATGATGTTATTTTTGTTTTCTTTGCGCAAAAAAAAAAGTATTCTCATAGCATCGCAAAACTGAAGCTGATCCACTGATATCACTTGAACTTTTTTACCGATGTTTTTGGATCTGGGATCATTTCAGTTGTACTACTGTCTATGGAGGGACAGATGGCTCTCTGATATCATCAAAAATATCTTAATGTTTGAACGAAGGTCTTATGGGTTTGGAACGACATGAGGGTGAGTAATTAACAACAGAATTTTCATTTTTGGGGAAATAACCCTTTAAAATGTTTACAATATATACATAAAAAAATAGATAGCAACTACCCAGAGTTGCTTAACAACCACTTTAGCAACCACACAGAATACCTAAGCAACCATACTATATAAGAAATCACCTAGCAACAACATGAACACCTTAGAAACCACCTAGAACACCCTAGCAACAATGTATACACACCTAAGGAACCGCTGTAGCAAAGTAGTGTTGGGTAAGCACTTGTTTACTTAATTCAATTATTAAAATACACATATTCCATTCCTATAAAATATTTACCTGTGATAGCAACCACCTAGAACACCCTAGAACACCATCCAGAACACCTAAATGACCACCCAGACCACACAGAACACTCTATAAACCACCTACCAACTACAAGAATACTTCACAAACCACAAGTACACCTTTGCAACCATTCAGAACACCCTAGCAACAACATATACACACCCTAGCAACCATAGCACTCATTTTCTTCAGAAAATGATTAAAATACACATTCCAGTGCTGTAAAGAAAACCATTTAGGCTAGGTTGTGTCTTTTCATGGAACAAGGCTGTACGTTGCAGCGGTGATACAGATAAATGAAGAGTCTCGGCTCTCTACCTTCCCTCAGCCCGTCTAATCTCGACAAAGCCTTTCTCTTTATTAAAGGATTAAACTGTTGACAGTCTATGCATACATCTTCATTTGGCCCCGTCTCCGATCAAAGGTCCAGCTCTGAACTGTAATACACCGCTGGCTCCAAACGAGCACCCGTGGGCCAGACAGAGGGCATCCAAACGCACCACATGCATTGCAAAACTGATACTGCGGCACGCTTTGCAAAAGGCGAAACTCTGAAGCAAGACTTCTCTTCTCCGAAGCGTGTGACACTAATTCGGCTCTGTCCACTTCAGGAAAGAGAGATAAACCCACTCTCTTCGTCGGATCCACGTCACACTTCCTGAGCCGATAAACGTCTTTGTCGCCCCAAAGAGCATTTACATCAGTTTGTACTTTTACGCTTAGCGAGCGATGTTAAATTGTTTATCCGCCGATGAGTACATTAAAATATGGATTTCTCAGTTTTGCTGCCAAACTTGAGCACGCTTTCATCGTGTCCTCAATATGTCAAGACAGTAACCTGACTGCTGCTGCCACATGAGAATCAGTGTCTTTTAAATGAGAGAACATCTTGCAGGGAAATAAATCCCGCTTGTATGTTTGCATGTTGTCACGTACTGTATAGTAGAAGCGTTTGATGTTCCAGGTGCATGTGTATTTTATTCTCTATGTCATGTCAAGTTATCAGATCTAACAATGTAAGTCGTGCTTAATAAACACGACACTCAAAGCATCACAGACTGATGAAGACGATGTGTTGCTATGAGTATCTGAATACATGCTAATTCACTTAGCTTTGGGATGCAATTAAAATGATAAAAATTGACATTTAAAAATAAAAGATTTCTGTTTCAAATAAATGCTGTTGTTCTGAACTTTCTATTCCATCAAAATATCACAGAAAACAACAGACATTTTATGCAGCTTTTTTCAATGTTGATAAAAGTAAATGTTTCTTGAGCAGAAAATCAGCATATTAAAATGATTTCTGAAGAATCGTGTGACACTAGAGACTGGACTAATGCTGCTGAAAATGCAGCTTTGCTTCACAGGAATAAAGTAAGTTTTTACGTATATATAGATAGAAAACAACTCACAATATTAATGTTTTTACTCCGTGTTTGATCAAATAAATTCAGCTTCATGACAAAATATTTTAAACCATGAAAAATGGGGTTTAGTCAGTATTTGTAAGCTTTGAGGCTAAGCTATATGCTGCTATCCTCACAAAAGTCAAAAGAATTAACTTTCAGCTTTTAAACAGCTGAAAAATATTCCTTAGTCATCTTGCACTAATGGGTGTGTCCAATTTTTTGTCCAATCAAACAGCCTCTAGACTAAGAACATCCCTTAAGCTAAGCATCTCAACCCAACTTCCTGTTCACAAGAAAGAAAACGACACAAATGAAAAGCAATAATTGAGTATTCTAGTATTAGTATTTAGTATTCTTTTCAACTTTGGCAGAGACATGTTCAAATCTACAGCCATGTCGTTCCACAATAGCTCAAGTTACTTCTACTGTATTTTTATACCACTTTATACATTACAGATGGCTTTAAAGCAGCTACACAGAAATAAACAGAATCAATAAAGCAAATTTCACCAAATATGAGACAAGGTCAAGCTTTACAAAGACACCAGTTTCATAGATTAGTGCAAGTCAGTTCAATGTTGATTCAGTTCATTCCAGTAACTGTAAAGTTCATCAGGTATGAGTTCAGTTAAACTATAAGGTAGACAATAGTGTTGTTATTTAGCTCGATTCAGTTCAACACTGAATTCAGGTAAGCTCAGGTCACCCGCTTTGACCTCAAAGCTTAGTTGCTACCTGGTCTCATGGCATAAACGTACCTGGGTATGTACCTTTTTCTTTTTGCGAGACACACAATATGTACCAATAAGTACATATCACTGCATTTTCCAAAAGAAATGAACACTAGAGGCAGTAAAATTAAGTTTCAATTAATAAAGTATAATTTTCGCACAATCACTAGAAGTATATCATGTTATGACTTCAAAACAAAATTAATATGCTGGGATATTTGAAAACTGATGCTTTGGAGCATTAGCCTCACACTTATCTATCATACATATCTTCATATCTATGGCTTTTCCAAGACAGTAGGTTTGTTGTTATACGCCATTGCACTTACGGGTTTGGAAGCTCCGGTTTGAATTCTGTGTAACTACAATTCGATAAAACAGGTTTAAAAAGCATAAAAGAAAGTTGAAATGGCACGGTTGCATAAGTAGGTTTAGGGTTGGATTTGGTGTATGGCACATTTACAACCTGATAGAGCATTAACTTTTAGCGACAGTCCCCAGATATTTTAATTCTGATCCGTTGTGTAACTGAAGCAACATAAAAACACAGCAATACTTACCTATGTCACCGTAATAAAAAAGTGTAATGGTTCACGTATTTAACCTGTATTTTAGCGCCACTCATTGGACATTTCTCTTTGAAACTGTGGCGAAATGTGCAGAAACATACATAAAAACAGTGTTGCACAAAAAGTGCATATTTTTATGAGACCAGGCTGCTTTGTTCACACACCAAGTCAGGCTTTCCTGAACTAACTTCTGACTCCTCGGTTAAACGCAGAGACGGATTACCCGTTGAGCAGCCACTGGTGGAGCAATTTAATTAACAAAGACGTCAGATAAAGACTTAGCAAGAATGAGTTTCAGGGCTCCTTCTTATTGAAGTGCAGCTCTGCAGATCTGAACAGTCCACTTCTCCAGACGATCCCTCTCCAATAATTATGGTCTGTTCTCCTGGTAATTGGCCACAGTGTCATTTCGCTGCACGGAAAAGAAGGGCCTCTCGGTGCAGGACGACCTCAGCCTTTCCTCTCCTCACGACTTCAAGGTAATTTCTTAAGCAAGGCAGCACGCCGCCTCATGAATAAAAAAAAAAAAAAACTCAGAGATGGCTGCAAATAAAATCACGCCGACAACATATTAATAACACATTTACATTCATCCGTGACTCGTCTCCCACTGTGATGCAAGCCTGGCAATTAGAAGTCGAATGCTTTTGAAGTACGCCACTGAAGCGCTCCTCTGGGTCTCTGCGCTGCTATCGAAGGCTCGACATTTAAGATTTTACGAAGCACCTGTGGTGCCGTGCAGTTTAAAGCGATAAGTCAACCAAAAATAAAAACGCCTAAAATTAATATTTGACTGATGAATATTAACTGATTGTTTTTCATTTCATTGAAAAACCTCGTGAAATTCTTTCAAAGAAACCATAGTGAAGGCCATTTCACACTCCTAAAGCAAAGCACACTTTGATGTTAGCTGCTGCTAATAATGCGACACACATATGAATAGCACATGAACACTTCTCAGTATTGAATGAATAAAGCATATTTGTGTGCCATCTTGGAAGTGAAGCTCCACCGAGCTTGTTGCTATGCATTGGCGTTTACATGCAGAATCTCATCGAACAAGGGAACTTAGAAGGTCACACAACCAATCTTGTTGCTTCCCACCTTTTGTAAAAGACTTCATTTTCAAATACTGGTTTAAATACTGCCTATGTAGGTAGCACATTATGTTTTGGAACAGAGCCACTGTGTAATATCAGAGATACATATAAAATTTAAAGCATAATTTATTGTTAGCTGGTTTTAGGCTAGTAATGGGATACGAATAGCTGTTCTTAGGCTAATTATGTAATACAAATAAGCAAATAAACACAACAATACATAGCACAGCAAAACCTTACAGTATTAAATGGATTAAGCATAATAAAAGAAATGTGTGTGGCATGTTTACTTGGAAGTAAATGTACCAGAATTTTTTTTTTTCAGACTTTAGACTTTCATTTGGTCACCAATCTGCAAAAACAATGTCCTGGCAGAAAATTAAGAGTGCCTTTTTTAAACAAATCTGCAACTGCATAATCAAAATAGGGGTATAACACCTTTGAAAACCCAACACAGAAAATTCATTTATATTAATACAGTACACTGAGCCCTATTTTTACAGATTTCCTTAGAGTGCAAAATACAGTATTACTTAATATGTTAAAAACTTATTTAAAATGACAAAAAAATCTCATAACAACACAATACTAAACCTGATATACTACAGCTACCAGGCTAATAAGAGACTGATCACCTTCAGCAAATTACGAGTCATGTACTGCTCTGCTCTCGATCAGTGAATCTGGCTGTTAAATAAGAGTACGGCTGTATTCAGTGGTTTTATTGCTTCATGAATAGTAATTTAGCCCATTCAAATTTAAACACCAACCTCATTAAAATTAAACACTCGGCTCAGGTGCAGATAAATAGATAAAATGACTAAGAAATGTAACCAATAATCATTTATTCATAAACTAATACAACCATATACCACACTCTTGGCTTGTATGGTCAAGCTTTACATATTTTAATGACTATATATATATATACATATATACACAAAGCAAAATGAAAATTACTCCAAAGCCTTATGACATATTCATGATGGAAATAAGCAAGAATAAAACATCAAAAACAAGTCCCCTATTTTATTTTCCCCACAGGGACTTGGATTGGTTCTACATTACCAAAACCCACACACAACAGCAGACATTCAAGCACTCATATTCTACCTGACCTGACAGGGCCAGAGCTCACAACTGGGACCAATTTCCCCAGCATGCTCTCCAGAGCTTTAGTTCATTATTCTGAGCCCAGAGAAGATGGCGCAGCAGGAGGTGAATTCATCTGGAGACGCACGCGCCTCAAACCAGCGGCACACACTTCTGCAGCCTTGAGATTGGAGGCTCAAGGTCTTCAAAGCACATAGCAGCTTAGGGTTCTCCGTTATGTCTTGGGAGAAGGTTTGTTTGGTTGTGATTTTGAAGAAAGCAAAATACAAGCGACAAATGAAGAGAGAATTAGACAAAGGAAGAAAGGGATCTACTGTTCCTCTACTAAGAACTTCCGATGAACTGTATTGTATTTGCATTTGAAGGTTTGCGTCTTTCTCCAAGTTCTTTTCAGAGCTGCAGTTATTGCAGAACATGCTTTTATATCTTACGCCTTTCACACAGACTGGAAATATGGCATTTCAATAGAAAACGGAACAAAGAGAACTAGAACAGGAAACCACAGAAAACAAGCAAATGCATGAATGGAAATCATACAAGAGAAGAAAAATTTATAATTGGAGCTCTCAGCCATTACAACACGCATCCATATTAATACGCTGTAATCCTGCAATGCCCACAACAAAATTTACACACTGACTAAAGATTATTTTACCACAATACTTCTCCATAAATATAAAAATAAAATGTTGATTATAACTAGATTATAGAATAATGTGAAAATAGCGCAACAAAGCAATTAAATTTTTTTAGCTGCTTTACTACACTTTTAGGGTAATAACACTTTTTTGCTAATAATATAATAATACAGTATAATAGTGCAATAAAGCTATCAAAACGTAGTTGCTTTGTTGCACTTTTGGACGTATTTGCTAAATAATATAATATAAAACTATCAAAAACGTAATTGCTTTGTTGCACTTTTAGGGGGTGCTTGCTAAATAATATAATATAACAATGAAAGTAGGGTAATAAATCAAACACTTTTGCACTTTTTTGCTTGCTGTATTTAATAATTATAAATAATAATTATATAATAAGAAAATATATTTTTTAGTTTCTTTGTTGCAATATTATGTGACACTGGCTGGTGTCAAAATATAATAAGCTTCTAGCAAGTACCACTTAATAGCACAACAATTCAACTTTAAAACAGAAAACAAGAATTTTAAACTCCTCGACTTAATGCCTTGATCTGTTTGTGATTCTAAAGTGAATGGCAATTACGTGTGGAAATTACATCCCTGCAGTGTAGGCGAACAGCCTATTTGAAATTTAAATGTCAGATGAGATTGTTTAGCACAGTGCTTGATGGGAAATGCAAGTCCTCTTATTTGAATTAAGTCCCTGGTGCCGTGACCCGGGCAGCGCGAGGGGACGTTACAGTTAGAGGTTTTGCGCACAAGCTCAACTTCATGCAAGATAATTAGCGGTGTGCCACAGAAATGATGGGTCTGTATAAATTCAACGCATAAAACCTCGCTCGTGACCCTGATTTAAACCATACATGAATCCGTAAAAGATGTTTGCGAACTAGCAAGAGAACCACATTTTCGTTTGTTAGAGAGAAAAGGCAGAAAAAGCGACCCCAGCACTGCAGAAAATAAGAGTTTAAAAGGAGTTAGGTGATAAATAGCAGCACTGTGTTTATTGGCTGCTTGTCAGAGACGCTTGTTTTCACCTCCGCCAAATGAATGCAATTGTGTGTTATTGTGAGCCAGAGAGAAAGAGCGAGCGAGAGAGAAATGAGAGAATCAGCAGTATTAGTATTCTGTTGTGGTGCTGGCTGCACTTTGTCAGGAACGGCGCTCTAATGGAGGATAAACGTCCTGTTTTCATGACCTGTTCTCCCTGCGCTCCTCGCTCCCCTGCAGGGAGAGACTGCCATCTTTGGGCAGGAGCACAGAGCCATATTTCTGCTTTTATCACCCTATTTTTCTCTCTATCGCAGCCACACACACACACACAAACCCTCTCGCGCTGCATGTAGCGCTCAAGTACGACACCATAGATACGCCGTAGACATTAATCTCCACTCATACACTCCACCGACTACTGAAATGAATCCATACCACACCTGAATTACCTCTCTATCTGTACACAGTCCTCTTAAACACACTGCACTCGTCTCTACTTTAACAGCCGGGTGTATACGAGACATCTCACAGAGGATGGCAAATATACAGCAAATTATATTTTGGTTCAGTGAGACTGTTTGTATTACATGGCGTTACAATGAAACATCTATTATGTTTGCTATTTTGTGTAATATCTTACTGTAGTGTACTCTCTACAAGTTACCTATGGCATGATTCAATGTCGCGAACAAATTCAGACACTTGCTGACTCACAACTCAATTAATGCATTAGATATGCATCAAAGCACATATATATATATATATATATATATATATAAAATCATATAATTGCTATTTGTTTTTGTTTATTGTGTATGTTTTTGTCGCAGTGGTTTTTGAATGGAGATGCCAGTCTAGATGTTGGCACCTATTGAACTTGAAGCGTATTTCGATATTTAAAAAAAAAATTATATTTGGGGATGATTTTTGGTCCATGTCCTGAATGAAACATAAAACGATCTTCACCTTGGAGTTTCACAGAAACAGTCGCCCGGGGAAACCACTATAATGCTGCTTTCTACAATAGTATCTCGAAGTAGAAAGGCATCAAAGCATGTCTGAATTCAATGTTCATGTAACATCTTGTCTGCTATGATGCCTCCGCCTGGACTGAATCCTGTGTTTGGAGACTGGTTCAAATAACAGGGAAAAAAAACTGTTTTCATCATATGCTTCCATTTCTACCAAGCAAGCAAGCAAGCACTGTAGTCATAAATTCCCTACTGTAGTGTTCTTTACTATGTCAAATTAGCTTTCTTTTTTTTGTTTACATTTTAATAACATTACTGTGCTTCTGTCATATTGGGCTTTTAATATTTCTATTTAGATTTAATTTATTCTGATAATTTAATTAATTTATTTTTATTCGGTTTTAGTAATATAAGTACTTCAACTTAAATGTTTATTTCAATTAGTTTTCAAGGCAGCAGTTATATATATTTTTGTCTATATTTGCACACACAATTACACGCACTCACATATATAGGCCTATATGTCAATTTAACATGTTAATTAAATTAATCAATTAATTAATCAATTAATTCATTAATTCATTAATGAAAGGGATAGCACCAACACGTCCTTTCAAACCTGTATGACGTTCTTTCTTTCGTGGAACATTTTGTGGCTATTGTGTAGACTTAAATAGTGAGATTTTTTTAGTTTGTTTGTTTTTTTAAATACCCATGTTATTAGTGACACTGCATATTAAGTGCAATCATAAAATTATTTGCTCGTGCATACAGTAAGTGAAGCACAACCCTACGAAGCAGAGGAAGGTGTTGTTGTTTCAAAAAAGCAATTAATACATGAAAATCCAAACACATAACCACTGTAATTAACAAAAACTTTTCTTTAGTTTTACATAAACTAAAAGCTAGCCTGAACATATTCTAGACCAGGGGTGCCCAACCCTGCTCCTGGCGATCGACAGTCCTGCAAAGTTTAGCTCCAACTCTAATCAAACACACATGCCTTTAATAGCAGGGTTGGGCACCCCTGTTCTAGACCATCAGATGTGACACTCAACAAAAAACGACCCTATAGGTAGTTTGTGCAAGCACCTTCTTACAACCTGTATTTACGTTTTAAAGTTGCACGCCCTCTAGTGGGTGTTAAAATAATGAGAATATTGTGCTGCATCTGTTGTCATGAAATGACTGGATAATTCATACGAATGACCACACCTAAACCTACCCCTAGAAATAGTGCAAAATCATGATTTATAATGCAAAAACATCTTTATGAGCATGTGCATTCTCTAGGATCGAACCCATGATCGCATGATTACAAATCAGCGTACATAACTCAATGCGCTACCAACAAAGAAAATTAAACATTAATATGAAACGGCCCTATTGCTGATATAGGTGCAATTGTAGTATATGCTCTCATGGATCATATTTTAGGGATTTGGACAAACGACCTGTATACTATATTGGTTGGAGGACAGGTTGTTTTTGTTGGAGGACAGGCTCGACATTACAGTGGCTCGGCAGCCTTGCTAAAATCAGTGTCCTTCAAATGTACCTTCAGAAACCCCTGCCATCTTCAACTGCCAAAGCATTTTTGGACACCAAGCACCACTGAAAAAGCCAGTCCATCCACCCGATCAATTAAATGCTCAGTCATTGACAATTAAGCGCTGATAACAGTGACCATTTAGCTAATTGTACAGCAGGACTGGCTCCAAAACCCAGAAGGCTTTTACCTGAGACAAAGCAGACTTTGTTTAGCTTCTTTGATGTACCAGCCAGTCTTCATCTTTTTTTTGAGAGTATTGTGAACCAGCAGACGTTTGTGATGAGTTCAAAGGCATTTTAACATGATGGCTTGACAGGCTTTTGTGGGCTTTTGTCAAACGCAGAACAATGCGTTCTGACAATACTTTTAATGAGGAATCAATTCGTTGAGAGGAGTTAAGTCAACGCAAGACTTCAAATACACGGAAAAGTCATTATTAAAGAGTTTATTAAGAGCGCATTTAAATATGCAAATGCTTTTCCACTTTAAGAAGATTTTTCTTTGCCCCCACGGGTGGAAAGATTGGAGGAGTGGAGTCGGTGGAGGACTGTTAATTGACAAGTAAATCCTTTCATCTTGTTTGGGATAATCTTTTCTGCCTTGCTGGAGCGTGATTTGGCACATTTCCACGTGCCAGAATGGAGTGTGAACATTTTCGTATTTGCTGGTGTGATTTGAAACCCCCCTCGGTGCACCAGGAGCCATGTATAAGACTGTCACTTCCCATCACTTCCTCCATCCGGTCTCAAACATCACTCCTGTCGTTTAGAAACTGCCCAGAGCGAGTGGAAACACACTCAAACGAGCTTTCAAAACATTTCCCTCTCAGACTGTGTACATGATATTGAATATCCACGCTCTGACTTATGAAGCCAAAGTTTCAATATTGCTATATTTATAACTGCAGCCTGGATTCTGAATCTTTGCAAACAAGCAAACCAGGTCGCATTCATTCATATTTGATATGAAACGGCATCACCATTTACAAACAAATTCATGACAAGGAAATTTAGACTGATAATGTTCTACTGTGCATAATTCACCATAGAAATCAAAAAGTTTGAAAGTTTGTTTTTCGAAAATCTACCCATTTTTTTGTTGCTGTAACCAAGGCAACATTGATGGAAAGAAACAATATTAACCAATTAGATTTTTGCATTTTAAGACAATGTAAGACTTACTGTTGGTTATAGGGCTTGTTTGTCGGTCAAAGCAAACAGAAATGGAATGGTTCAGCTTCCTCCGTCAGTATAAGCCTATGGGATTTGTTGGCATCTTTTTCATCTGTCAGGTGAAAATCGTAAGTCGACACATCTAGAAAAGAACAGCAACAGTAAAATGTTATGTATATCTGTAACACAAATGGTACACTATAAGAAAAATTACCACCTACTCCTTGAAACCACTTGAAAACTTAGGTTCATTTGCTGCCTTAAATGAAGTATACTCAAAACAGCTATATTTAAATGTCATTTAAATGTACATTATATTAAATTGACAAACAATTTTAAAGCTCATTTAATCAAGTATAAATCAATTTGATGACTTAATGTAACAACATGTTGGCTTGAGTTAGTGATCATATAAATTTGTGCTTTTTGTTTAAAGTTTACATGATGAGTTCCATGCTAAAGTTTAATACATCGTTAAATTATAATATGTTTTGCTATCCAATCAAAGCCAGATTAATCAAATTTAACTTAATTGGCTGTACAAGTCACTTGAACTATAATTATTTTAATTTTAGTTGAATCTTACATAACTTGAAATGAAAGTAAACAAAAATGATACAATAAATGAACACAAAATGAAGTGAAAATTTGTTTGAAATCTAATTACTTTAACAAGGTTAAAGTAATGTAAAGACAATTTGATTTGACCAATTTATCATATTGTTATTTTTTTCCAGTGTATGTGTTGAGTTCTTTAAATTACTTATATATTTTACAATACATGGTTTGAATTTAACTTAAGTTCAGTGCCATAAATTATATATACATACATACATACATATATACATACATACATATACATATACATATACATACATACATATACATATACATATACATACATACATATACATATACATATACATATATATACATACATATACATATATATACATACATATACATATATATATATATATATATATACACACACACACTCACACATCTTTTTTATCTTTTATACAAAATAAAACAAGTTAAGGCTATACAAGTTATTTAAACTTAAATTGTAATAAACTGATTTTGAAAAATTTGCTAAATATCAAATGACATTTAAAATCATAATAATAACTTCATATAATGCAAAACAGTGTAGCATTTGAACCAATCAGGCACAAACTATTTGTTACATTTAACAAAAAAAATGTATTACCGCTTTACCCAGCCCAAGGGGTAATCAAACTGCACTATGAAGGTCTGTGGACCCTTCCCCTGAAAGGCAGCTAACACCTCTGGAAGGCAAAACAGGCCTCTGATTCCATGGCAACCAACTAATAACACTAGTTTATTGCTTGAATGAATGTGAACAAAGCAACTCTGACCAGTTCTCCCTTTTGAAAATACAATGGTATTTTTCCCTAAATTAATTCACAAAAAAAACATTCTTTGAGTGAACACATATCCTTCAGGTCATTGTGTATATTGTTACTGTCCTTGTATCTCGTCTTATGGTATACTGTTTTATGCATGTTAATGATAGATCACTAGCTAATATCACCTCACAATATCAACACATTTCGTGTTTGGTATCTAAGGACTGTTTTAAGAATCTCTTCTAATTTGTATAACAACCTCATATTCTGCGCATATGCAAATTACCATGCTTAGAAACAAAGAGCCATAAAAGTTCCCTCCAATGGATCAACACACTATTGGCTCTTTGACCTACAAGAGGTGTGACCTCAACACATTTCAAAAGGCCCCATGGCGGTGACCCGCCTCGCTCTTTACTTTTCCTGGATGCTGGACCCCCACCATCTCTCTCGTCTCCTGGCTAAGACCCCGGGCCTAGATGCAGCGCAGTCTTTTGAGACACTAAGATGAGGATTTAGCTCCACGGCAACACCTAAGTTTTGGGCCAGGCCTTTGCGGTCTTGATTTTTCATTTACCCAAGATCCACGGATTGCGACAGATCTCTCTCCCAGCTCTTCTTTCATCTACCAATCATCAGAGTCAGCACATCTTTTGGAATGCATCGCTCGTCAAACCAGGAGGACACGATTGCCAATCCAAAACCTTGGAACCATCAGACTTCGACTGCATTGGTCCCTCACCAACGAAGCAATGCAAGTATCGTACATATAACTAAAAGAAACAGAAGTTTAGTATTAGTTATGGAACCCGTTTTGGACAGCACTGGTGGGTTTACAGGTGGTCAACTGACTCTCTTTTAATAACTTCAATTTTGGCTTTTCCTAATGGTTTACCCTTAAGCCTTCTTTGCACTTTCTCCTTGTGTGAGTGTATTTATACGTGTGTGTTCAGTTATGTGAGTTAACGTAGAGTTAATAAAACTTTTGCACAAATTAC
>JAUCMR010000091.1:2439813-2458993 GCA_032357425.1 Enteromius argenteus
GGCATGTGTGTTTGATTAGAGTTGGAGCTAAACTTTGCAGGACAGTCGATCGCCAGGAGCAGGGTTGGGCACCCCTGTCGTAAAACATCAGCAAGGTTATAATGAATGCTTGCATGTACATTTCAACTCAGAGGCAGAGAAGTGTGATGGTTTGCACTGGGCTGGAAAACGTAGGAGGAGAGATATTTAAGGTGCGATCGCAGCTTAACCTGTTTTCTGGTCTCTAATTCAAGCTGAATCTGATTTTCAGTCCATACCGTTTCATGCACAATGACTGGCTCCTGTTGCTATATGTGAAGACTAATTGGCTGTGAGAGATCTTAGCATTGCACATTATTAGACGAGTCACTTTTGTTGAATAAAGAAATATGAACTTTGCTGTAACTCAGCTTGACGCCCATTACAAGAAGACACTTGTATAAAGCCATATTTAAGTCTTAAGCGAGACTAAAGGCAGAATCTATCGCCACCCACACATTCTCTTCTCATTTTAGTCACATCTCGAAGGTCATTGAAACAAACTACAGAATCTCATGTCTTGTTGAATGAAATACCTTGAGACTGTAACTATAGAGAGGAATGAAATCCGAGAAGAGCGGCATGACCCAGGCTATCTCTTTCTCCTTGTCATAAGCAATTAAAACAAACATTTTGCCTTTGACAGGGGTCACAGCTTGTCTCTTGATGAATCTTTTGTTACTCACAAACAAGATCCTCAAAACAAGCCGTAGTTTCATTATGAAAGATCGTGTTTCAATCGTTGGGGCGTATCAACCTTACTGCTGGAAATTATGTAATTATACACTTATAAATTTATTACGTAGTAATAAAATTAGATAACTGTTAACATATATAATTTGAAAATGTTACAAATATGTAATATTTTTAAAATGAACATATATAAAATAAAATTTGACATAATATAAAAATATATCTGTATTTATTTATTTATTCATGAAAAAAAATTGGTTTGATTTGATTTGCTAAATATGAAATTGTACATATAAAAATGAAAACAAATATTTAATCCAAAAAAAAAAATTATATATATATATATATATATATATATATATATATATATTAAACTTAATTTAAAAATAAATAAGATGGGTATTTATAAAATCTGACAGTATATAAAATAAAAACAATTAATAATATTGTTATTAATAATCACACTAATCAAATTTTATTACTATTACTAATCAATTAATTTTTATTATTATTTAAATAAATATTTAATTTTATTGATAAATGCCTTATTTTGCATAGGGAACCAAATCAACCAGGAGTAAATAGGAAATTATATATATATATATATATATATATATATATATAAACATGAATATAAAACCAAGAATGAAAAATACATATTTTTAAAATATAATGCAAAAATATTTTTTAAATAAGTTCATTTAAATTTCTTTTTTATGCATAAGAAACCAAATTAACCAGGACTAAACAGGAAATAGGTGTATGACATCTCTGTTGGAGAGCAAACTTAACTTGAGATCACTGTTGGTGAAACCTGACTGCGCCATTTAACATCTGAATAAACCAAATGTTCTATTGTGCTTGTTTTACTCCCTTCCATCATTACTATAACACTCATAGCTGAAGTCAGTAAAACCCATGTTTTAAAACCCATTGAAACCAGCAAAACGCAGCGCAATTGCTTCTTTGTGATGCAAACAGGATATCAAATGATTCAGTCTTTCTTTGAAGAGGATCATCTGCTCAGATGCTCTACAGCTGCGTAAAGACCGCAGCCACATTCACACTGTTCAGGAGGAGTGTCACGGGAAGTTTTCAGAGAGTTCCTGACGCACGCAGATAAACAGTAATAATGCTCCCCAGCGGGAATCAGATGTTTGTATGACAAAGAAGCTGAATCTGAAAGTGCTGTGATCTAATCAACAGATCTCTGGCACGCTGTGCTGCATCCACCATACATCACAAAACAACTCAGACTGTCAACACATTTACATATAATCATCATAAACAGTCACTACATATGGCATTCCTACTCTTAAACTGTAGATCACCAAAAACTAGAATCAAAAGTTATGTGATAAATGCAAAAAAAAAATTATTTTCCAGTTATTTTAATAAGCTCACATCAATAAATGGAAGGTTCTTATTGAGATTTTCTCAAATCTGTTGTAAAAAAAAAGCTAAAAAAATTCATTTTAATTCATTTAATTTAGTAAAAATGTTATAATGTAGCCTATATATGTTAAGTGTAGCCTATAACCACACACACTATGCATTATTGCTAAATTTCTTGCTACATTAATTAATTATTGTTTTGAATAAAATTGTGGGTTTTTTAAATTTACATTCAAGTCTTTAAAAGGTGCTTTTAGTGCATTGGTGCATTAAAAATTATTTTTTATAGCTTTGGAATTTTTTTTTTTAGCTTTATTGAAAATATATCAAATAAAAAGCTACATTACATGACAATAAATAAACATAGCTATTATTGGGAATAAATTTAACTTGATCAAACATTCATGTCTTTACAGGATCTCCTTTTACACATTAAAAAGTAGTATCAAAAAATACGTGGAAAAAAATAAATGCAACTTAAGTTTTTAAGTTAAATAAAATGCAAATAACCATACATTCTGTGTTAAATTACTAAATTTCTTGCTAACTGCGAATAGCAACTAATAAACTGTATTACTTGGTTTACATTGTTTTTATATTTATTGAACATTCATGCTTTTAAAGGTGCGCTTAGTAATTATCACTTATTAAAGAGATATTTCACACCTCCAGAAATGAAAAATACTTAAGCAAAACGATTTAAAATGATATTTTCTTTGCATTATATTTTTTATGCATTTCGTGCTAACCACAAACAGCAACTATAATGAGCTACAGTACATACCTGGCGAAAAAAATTATAATTACTTGAGAGGATTAATATGGATAAATTAACTGTTTATTGAACATGCATGTCTCTATAGGAGCATTTAATCATTTTCCCTAATTAATAAAAAGTTTTACTCTTGAAAAATGGTTTAAAATGATGCAAACTCACGTGAGATGAAGTATGTTCAATAGCATGTAAATACTGTTCCTGCACACACTGTTCATTCTGTCTGCTGTGATGCCTTCCTCTCAGTCCTGTCATCGTCCATCAGCATCAGACAGGCCGGACATCAGTGTTTCACATCTGCATCCTCTCTCACACACACACACACACACTACAATCCTGTTAAACATGCATGCAAGAAGCCTTGAGTCTTTTGGTGTGGTTTAAAGTTTTACGAGGAAAGGAGGTTATTCTGCAGTAGGATATTATTCACAGCCTCTTATCGTCTCAAAGCACGTCTCCACAGCCTCAGACAGACCTTCAAGGTGAAAAGTGTACGTCCGTTCATATACGTGCACTTACACTGCTTTATGAAGATACAGTAGCGTGCTTAAAAATTTATTATATGCAAAGTAAACAGATAAACAAAAGCACACAGTGTGCAGTCTTTTTCAACACGCATTCTTCTAACCAAGATAAACGTGAAGAGAGAAACAGAAGTAGGTCCAGAAGGAATTGGCAGGCTTTTGTAGCATTTTCCGCATTGATTTTGAAGAGGAAAAGTCTGTGGAATGAGTATGAATAGGTACTAAATATATGACAAAATAAAATAAAACAAAACAATATATACACACACACACAATACAGCACTGCCTCGAGTACCTTGTTGCTTTTATAAAACGGTTAGCACACAATAAAAATATGAACACACAAAATTATATGTATTGAAATATCATACATATCAAATATCAAGTTCGTTAAATGCAGTTCTTCCGCTAAAACTAGTTCCTGACAGCAACAGTAAACGCAGAATGTTCCAAACAGGCGTCTAATCTAATTGAGTTTAAATAAAAACAGAGAATAGTTTATCATCCGCTGCAATCATTTATTTTTTAACACCATATATGATATTTTCTCACACACATAACATTACATCTGCTTATCTCTCAGCATGACAAAATGTGTTTTCCATCTTTAATTTTTTCACGTTTTTTTTAGGCGACCGTTATTTTGGAATGTTTAGCCTTATTGTTTCCATGGCAGTAACATTAGCGCTGTGTGACACACGGATCGTTTTTATTTCATTTTTCCTTTTTTATTATTAATATTCACAAACATACTGACTATATTATGTAAGATTTTATATTCCGATTCTGAAATCTGTGCAAGTAAATGTATTTGGTAGTTTAAACACTTTCATAATGACCGTGTTAGTTGATCTGTGCCGGGTGAAACAGGCCGATTTCAAGCGTCATTACAGTGTAAACTGATGGACATGCAAAACCATACCTGAAACAAAAAAATTTATATAGTAATATTCCCTCCACACTTCGGAAACTGTGGGCTTTCAAGCAGACGCGTCGCGTGCACACTTCCTCCTGAGAAGTTTCATTAGACGGGAAGGGCGTGGTCTCAAAATTAAAGATGAAAGATGCAACATAATGCCAGCGGGGTTTGAAAGTTAAAATAAAAAGATTCTTCGCAAAATCGTCTTTAGTTTATAATAGCTGCAGATTTCAGAAAGCAGTTTCGGGGAAACATGTTAGCTAGCAATTTTGTTTTGTGATATTAATAATGCCAAGAAAAAAAAAAAAATCTCAGATTTAACTCAACACAAGGCACCATACTGTACAGGTGCATCTTAATAAATTAGGATGCCATGGAAAAGTTCATTTATTTCAGTAATTCAATGCCATGCCGAATTGAGGCATTAATTAAAGCAAAAGGAGCCCTACCAAGTACTGAGCACGTATTCAGTAAATGAACATACTTTCCAGAAGGCCAACAATTCACTAAAAAGTTTTTTTTTTATTGGTCTTATGAAGTATTCTATTTTGTTGAGATAGTGAATTAGTGGGTTTTTGTTAAGTCATCAACCAAAGACTTGAACTACTTCCACCTGTGTGCATTGAATTTATTTATTTATTTAATACATGGGTTTCACAATTTGAGTTGAATTACTGAAATAAATGAACTTTTCCACAACATTCTAATTTATTGAGATGCACCTGTACATGCGCAGCAGTCAGCTGTTTCTTTCTCTCTCTCTCATCTGCTTGCTGCAGGACACATGCATTATGGGATCTGATACAGTCCGGACAATTCCACACGTCATCTTTGATTTACCTGCTAAAAAACATGCCCGTATCATCAGTATCAATTGTGCGCCGGGAGTTTTTTTTATGTGATGTTGTTTATTGGGGCGTGACAGCTCCACTTGAGTGCATTATATTGGTTTCTGCGGGCGCGGAGCAAGGCCGGTGGCGCGCGCGTGACAGACTACATTACATCTCACTGTCTGCTCGCGCCGACGCACGCGAAAGCTGCATCTCCATTACTCTAACACACTGTTACCTGCAGAGCCATTCAAGAAAAGCCCATTAAACGCAAGCGAGAGAGAGAGACAGATAATGCAACAAATCAACTGAATGAGATCATGACTTCACTCCACTTCCTGTTTGCTAATGCAACTCTGAATGCACAATAAATAGGCCCTTAATTATATATATATATATAAAACCAGTGCTGGAAATGTAATAGGTTACAGATTAGAAGTTACCCTATTTAAAATGTAATAAGTAGGCCTAGTGTAACTAGGTAACTAGTATATATTTTTTCCTTTTTAAAACCAAAAATAAAAAGATATGGTTTAATAGCTTTGTTTTGGGAACAATGACAGCTAACAATGCCAAAACAAACAAACAGTTAATCGTTTGACAGCACTAATATTTTCATAAGTAAATGTAATTTAATTACACGTTTTTCTCACTAACTGTAACAGATTATTGTTGCAATTATTTTGTAATTCAATTAGGCTATGTCGTTCAGTTACATGTATCTATACTCCACAACACTGAATACAACTAAACTGTATCTTACAGTCATAAAAATATTTGAAAAAGACAAAAACGAGGTGTCACCTGCTCATTAGGAAAATACTGCGAGACAACGCGGATGTTTAGGAGGAAATCTCCAAGCACAATCGATGGACTGCGGATCTAATTAACATTGGAAGCACTGATTTTATTGGAAAGCCCTCTGCCTGAGATCCTGACCTCGGGAAATCTGTGAACGACACGTCACCTCATCTGTTAAGACAGAAAGCAGCGTGGAGTTAATCATCTCAATGTGGTGGCAAGCTGAGAGACTGAATTCAGATCAATTCATCTCACAGAGAGTCGCTGCTCAGTTTTCCCTATCTGTTTCAACTGGTTTGCATGATACCTAAGAAACCTTCCTTTGTACTTTGTCTATAGGACAAAGACAATCTGAGCCAGCAGCAGCCTTATTTCAACCCAGACTGATTGGAAATATGTTTCTATGGAGACAATATTGATTGCATTAATTATCCAATAAACTTCTTTTTAATCAAGATCCCTCACAGTTAAGAATATCAATCAGAATGGCTGTTTTTGATTAAATATGATTCTCACCTATATATCAATATAGTTAAATCTATATAATTATAGTTAAATGCATGTAAGCTTGTGCAAACACCAAAAAAAAACAAGGTTTAAAAATACTAACCTGACAGTGACAGACTTTCAGGTAAAGTTAGCAAATGCACAGAAATCATAGAGAAGTGTCAGGGAGCCAAGATGAGTTCCTTTATCTAATCTACAACTATTCAAGCAGAATTGCAGGTTAGCTACAAAAACCAGTGTATGAGGACATGAGGTAGCGTACGGCCCCGACAACCATCATCTAACATGCATATGTGTGTGTATAGGCCTACTTTGTGAAGAGCACTTGAAGTAATGCAGACATATCTGATTGAAACACTGATTTTGAAATGTGGTCACAGTTTGCTCCAATATAGTTCTCTTATTTTCAATAGAATGCAGAAACACTGTACACATTGCATATGCTGCTCAATGCAAATGCAACTGAAGGAGTAATTTAATCAGATTTAACAATCACGGGCTCAAAAATAATGTTTTGAATAAGAAATGAATGCCTAATACATTGGGTGGAATTAGATGCATTCAATAAATACACTGAAGTTTCCCTGTCAGACGATTGCATCAGTGTATTTTCTATTCTGATCAAAGCCCGCTTTTCTGCAACCACTGAACTAGAATTGCTTAAGGCACAGCAGTGCAATTCAAAACAAATGCCCTGAGCAATATTTAAACTGAATCGTCCTACTGTGTTGCAGATATCCACTGGTCTGGGCCATTAGGACCATCTGTAGGGCCACATCTACCTTTAAGTGCTTTTAAATTCAGACAGGCTGTTTGTGCTGTGAATGTTTTTCCTGAGAAACATCAAGGTAATGTTGTTTACCAAGAAAAGCGCTGACGTGCTTGAGTCAAAAAAACCCCCCAAAAAAAGTCATCACTGAATGTTCCCTCACTGCAGTGTCTGAGAAGTTGTCCTCTTCTTCAACCCCGAGCCTGACGAAAGCCAACAGAGCGGCGAGAAAGATCTCCAGTGCACTGAAGCTATAGCAACACCCTCTCAGTGATGAAACAGGCCTCGGGCAAGGCCAGGAGAGCTCTCTGGTCAGCTTTAAACTACAGCATGAAAACACTCAGAAACAGCAGATATTAAAAGGTATTTTCACATGTCAAAAAGGGCTCCCAGTCTGAGAAAATACATGACTCCAGGAAATAAAAAAAACTGTTAAGACTAAACAGTTGGCATGTAGTGATGGAATATTATTAGTGTATAAGTGAGCGAATGAGTCATCTGATGACCGACTGAACAATAAAAGCATGTCATACTTTCATTTAATCATGAGTCACTCTTATTCAACAAGAATTACAAAGAGAGTATAAGAATGATCCCAGTTTATGATTACATAGAAATAACTCATGACTGCATTCAATTAATATGATGTATTATTGAAATAAATACCTAATTTAGGCTACAGCTGTCTTTTGTTCTGATGGTTTTTTTCTGTTGTAGCATGGGGGAAAAAAAGAGATGAGAGACCTGCTTTGTTTTTAATGTGCTTAGTTAGGTTTTCTTTTGTCTTGCGAGTTTTAGGAACATTGCGCATAAACTGAAAAAAATAAATATATATACATATATTTTTTTTACTACTACAAATAGGCCTACCTTCAAATTGGAGCATAAGCATTACTCGTTGCTGCTCTAGTCTGTTATTTTGTTGTTTTTGCTCAAACTCCTGCAGACATTTTCATCCAATAACAGTTAGGCTGACTGTTAATCGCTATCTTTTGGCAGTTGTCGTAAACGAGCCCATATATATATTGCAATGATTATAGCCTAATATGTTACACAAATAGTAGGCTAATCTTTTATTTTTCATAGCTCTTACTCAGATACAAATATTACGTTATATAAAATGAAATATTTATAAAAAAAAAAAAATGTTGCAGTTTGAATGAATTAACAGTTTATTTAAGTATGTTACAGTAGTCCATTAAGGTTAGGCTGGTAAAGGGATAGTTCGCCCAAAAATGAAAATTATCTTGTCTTTTACTCACCTTTGAAGCATCCTAGGTGTATGTGACTTTCTTCTTTCAGACAAATCCAGTCTGAGTTATAATATCAATTGTCCAGACCCTTCCAAGCCTTTGAATGGGTTTAAATGGGTGATAGCCGTTAAAGTTTGGGCATTAAGTGGGTATATTCGTAATAAAACGTCCCTCACTCGGCTCCAGAGGGTGCGTAACGTCCTCTTGTATCTATGCGTTTTTGTACGATAACTTTCAAACTTAATAAGCACTTTCCTCTCACTATTGCGGTCTGTGGAAACTGGAAGCAGTCCTGGGGGATGATGCAAGACACATTGTGTTACATGATTAGTGATGAGTGCAGAGAGAGAACAAAACAAAACACCAGTCATGAATTAGAAGCACAAACTGAGGATTGTAAAGAAAAATGGAGGAGGATTTCAATATAAGCTAAGAGGAAAAAAAGTAAAGTAAAGTAAGAAAACGTTGTTTCCTTTGAAACTACATTTCCCAGAGGCACACGCACGATGCATACATCTTCCGGTTTCCACAGACAGCAGACGTGAGAGAAAAGTGCTTATTAAGTTTGAAATGTGGATATTTATCATACAAAAACGCATTGATTTGGACTTTATTCACCCCCCTGAGCCGTGTGAAGGACGTTTTATTACAAATACTCGCACGTTATTTCACGTCTTCTGAAGTGTAATGGCTATCACCCATGTAAACCCATTCAAAGGCTTGGAGGGTCTGGACATTTTTTCCGATTGGATACGTCTTAAAGAAAAAAGTCACATACACCTAGGATGCTTCAAAGGTGAGTAAAGTTTCATTTTTGGATGAACTATCCCTTTTAACGTTTTGAGGAATAACGCTGAAGCAAAATTATTTTTCCTCAAGCTTCTATAACATTTTAATTGCTGCACTGCAATATAACCCAACTGCAACCAAAATTAAACATTGTGAAACGTAAAAAATACTTTCTGAGTGTGCACCACATGCCTACTGATGCAAACCCCAGAAACGGTTTTTGAACGAGGGAATCTTTTTAGTGAAACGGAAGAATCAAAGTGACTTAGATGAACTAGCATCACTGCTACTATTACTAGCAAGAAGCGCTGCAGAAGTTCCTCGTAAAAATGATCCATTTTAACGCAGCATGGAGTAAATATTTCAAAGAGCACAGTTGGTGGTGGTCAGCGGGAAAGAGTCTCGGCAGCTGGTGCCTGGCAGGGCTCTGTGATGGAGGACGCAAGGAAGCTTCTTCCCCGTATGAAAACAGATGGAGAGGGTGAGTGACCCGGCACACAAAACTTGTAGTTAGATATTCATTATTACTAGGCTGCCATTAAAGAGACCCTTGGTTATGAGCTACTAGCTAACTGCTCGTATTCAATTAACTAAATTGCAAAGCCAAAAAAATAAACACTTTAAGCAAATGTATTCATTTGCTCTACATTTCAATTTCTGTGCTTTCTAGGATGAACTGTTCAAATATTAGAGCGCTATTATTTTTTATGGAGTGCATTAGCGCCCACCAATTATTTCAATCAATGGCATTCTTTCTGGAAGTAATGTTTCCAATTATTTTTTCCCCACAAGTCTTTGTTAAAACATTATAAACTAGAAACTAAATCAATCAGCCAACCAGGTGAATCACAACATTACAAACTTTTATGAGAAATAATTTAAAAAAAATAATAATTGAGGGGTGAGAACCAGAGTGACATTTTGGGTGAAATGAAGATATATATCATATGAAAGCTCCTGATGAGCTCTTTCTACCGGTAAAAGTATATCAGCCATGAGTGTACAAATTATTTTATATTAGCAAACTATGCATATATGTCTAAATATTTAAGTGTTTTGAGTGTAAGGAGATGTTTCATGGAAGTGGGCGGAGCTAAAGATCTAATTTTGCGCATTTTGCTCAATGCATCATGGGTAATGTAGTTTTTAAGGACAAATTCCATAATTAATTGTGAATTCATATGAATAGATGGATTTAACCAAAGCATATACAATTGATTAATAATTTCAGTCTCAGAGCTCGCAGCTGGTCTTTCTTTAAAGCTTTCTAAGTTATCATGAAAAATCAGTTGTCCTATTGAGAAAACGGATGGCATTTTTACTTCCGGGACCGACTGTTGCTCTCTATAGGCTCCTCTGAGATCTCACTGATTAACATTAATAATAAAAATATGTCCTAGGGGGCTGAATTTACACTCAACAACAACAAACAAGGAAAAAAAACCCCACCACTTATTCATTTACAGTTGACAAGAAAAAAGTTTGCGAAGAAAAAAAAAGCAAACTCCTATTGTAATCATAGCAAAGAGGCGAAACAAAAATTGCAGGGTCCTCATTAATTCACAGTGCCAGCTATTTGGGTAATTTACTCAGAAACATCATTAAGTTTAAAATAAAAAGGCATTTTTAAAGGAGTTGTGCACACTAATGAAAGCTCTTCACAGCGAGATTGTCTCATTTGCTCTCTCATGCCCTAGGAGGGCTGCCAATGGCAAATTGATATCAACACAAATGACATTAAGTTACAAGGCGGCATTGTCCTCGGCAGTCAGACAAACGACAGTGAGGACGGATGGAGTCGCCTCGTGTGAATACGGTATCGATCTTACGCTCACATCGGGGGAGCGAAAGAGGGATAGAGGAAGAGCAGAACGGATTGATTTAGGCTGATGTGCGCTTAATTAAGAAGAGGAATCTTCCACAGACGGGCTCGCGCTTCCTCGCCGCCTGCCTGTGTAATTATAAGTCAGCTTCAGTGCTTCCACACCTCCTGTATTCAAGTGCAGGGAAAACAGAGGCAGTATTGACTCAATACAGACGAGACTATACTCTAATTAGCCAGAGAATTCAAGAAAAGAACAATGAGGCCCAGGTACAGCCGCAGTCACAGCTGCTGGCGGGGATTTACACGGATAAAAAGAGGAGAAAAGGGTCGCTGACGTGCCATGATGATGACCACACAACATGGGCCAACATGAGCAGAAAATCAAAAGGAGAGGTGTCGGTGGCCCCCCGAGGTGTTCACAAACACAGCTACTCCACACCGCGGTAATACCCGCAGAGCAATGAAGCCAGCAGCGACAAACACACTCTGACCTTCAGTCACTGCTCTGGGTGAATCTCACCAAAACATGTGACAAAGAGGCTTTGCATGAAGAAATGCATGAGTTTGAAATGCATGAAGAAATTGCATGACTTTAATTACAGTCGGTAGAAAGCGGTAGAAGAATACTACACAGAAATCTGTGTAAATCCAACCCAGTCTCACGAAAATTCGTACATATTTTATGAGGTGGCTAATTTGTACAAATTCATACGACCTCACTCGCATGTATGTTACAAGTTGCCATTTTGTATTAATTTTTGTACAAATGACCTACACCTAACCCCGCCCCTAAACCTACCCGTCACTGGGGTTTAGACAAATCGTACGAGTGAGGTTGTACGAATTTGCCACCTTGTACAAATAGGCTTTGTATGAATTTGTTGAGACTGTGTTAATAAATCTTCAAAAAGGAGAACATATAATTTTTTATATTCTTACAGTAACAAGAAATTCCTAAAATCAGAAAAGTCTTTTAATTGCAATTAAAATTGGGTTTTAGTTGATCTCGCAATTTTCTCAAAATTGTTATAATTCAGAGTTTTTTTTTACTCTGAAGTCTAAGATTACATCGTGCAAGTTTATTTTTTATTTTATTTAACAAATATTAAAGAAAGGTAGTTTTGAAATTTTATTGCACAATTCTTTTTCCACAAAATTCTAAATTTACATCTTGCGATTTCATCAGAATTCTTACAATTAATTTTTTCCCCTGAAATTTTAATTTATACCATGGAATAAAATAAGGTAATTGTGTGACTTTTATCTCACAATTTTAAGTTTATATTTCACAATTTTGAAAAATATATATTTTTTAGATATTCTTATTCAAGATATTTACTCACAATTGCAAGTTCATATTTCACTATTCCAATAATTCTTATCAGAATTGTGCATGTATATCTTATTCTTACTTTTTTTCTAAGAATTGAGAATTTATATAGAAAAATAAATTGGAATTGTGAGATATTTGCTCAAAATTGTGAGATAAAAATTCGCAATTAAGTTTTATTTTTAGTTTTTTGTTTTTTTTTTCATTTTTTATTCAATACATACAAGACAACGAGTCAGAATGTGAGATAAAAAGCAACAATTTGTTATTTTCTTTTTTGTCCACTGGTGGAAACAAGCTTCTACACACACACACACAGTATTAAATACTTTGTTCTGAGACTGAGGCATATAGAATAAAAAAACAGACATGATGTTTGTGACACATCTCACACTTTTTACTCACTTATCTACATAAATATATGTTATGGATCTAAATAGCACAAGATTTGCTTACTTTAGACTCATTACTGTGGCTTTACTCCAAGTACACTAACTAGTCTGCTGTAGCTTCAGTCTGCTGTTGATTGCCTACAAAGACATCCTGTCTGAAAAAGTTTGGTGTTGGCATGCATTACTAAGCTAACAAGACAGCCCTAAAACAAAAATATTTAACACATACTGCACACTATCTTCAAACTAAATGCAAATGTGACAGTTTCTAGAAAGACCTGTTTACAATTCACCTTATAAATAAATAGCTGTCAGCAGACAGTGAAGTGTTATCTGCCGTTTTATAAGAAGCGACAGAATGAATACCATGAAATCTCTGCAGCATTTATACATATATGCTATAGCAGACACTTTCATGGCACAGTCCCGAGGTGATTGCAGATAACAGACTCTCCGCAGTACCAGCTGGGAAGAGAAAAACTGAGCTAAAGATCCTGCTGTTGAAATAACAATCACATGCCAGCATGACCGTGGAGGACGTGCTGTTAAGAGTCAGGGTCGCTGACAAGTGCATATATGCTGTCGCGGTTGCATATGAACCACCTAAGGCAAATATCTTCAACCTTTAGCATCCTCAACCCACAACCACCCACCACCGGCAGTGAAGTACAGATCAACACTTAGGAAGGCAAGAACACCGACTGCTAGATAAGAGTCCATAAAGAAGTGCTGATCCTGGAGGGAAGAGTTGGCATCTGCGCTTTTAACACGGCTTAAGGGCAAACTGAGGAGGCTCATTTAAATGAACGCACATGCAAAACTGAAGAAAGACAGGATGAATGGAGAAGACCTCTTTAATTTACCCCTAGGTGAGCACTGGCATACAGAACGCACCGTGACTCGAGTGCTTCATTTTACCCTCGTTCTACTGTAATTTCCCCATCGATTGCAGTTTAGTGTCCTCACAGCGAGTGGCCACATTACCATGGCGTTTCCACTCAGCCTGATGACGGGCAGTTCACTCATGGGCTTCAATGTCATGGCCTGGTCAGCAGATTTCTCCGTGTCCTTTCTCTCGCAGGAGCCTGTCAAACTAGCAGTATGCACCTGTTAAGATCACATAAAGGCTGCTGGAGATGGTCCAAAACATACCGAGCTGCCTACATAGATAGTATCTTAACTGAAATGGAATCTAATAGTAACTGATTTAAACAATCTATAGAAAGTCAATTCATGCTCCTCAAAGCAATACATTTCAGTTCTGGGTTACTATAGTTTAAAAAAAAAAAAAAAAAAAAATCAATACTTGAAATTAATTGAAATTACTTAAATTTATTTAAACATGAACCATTTTAAGGTTTTGTTTACATAATATATGTGTGTGTGCTGTGTATATTTATTATGTAGACATGCACATATATATATATTAATATAATATATATATACTGCATGTATATATATATATATAAAAATGCACAGTACACATTACGTAAACAAAAATGTTTTTTTTTTGACAACACTATATATATATATATATATATATATATATATATACCCACACACACACACACACACACACACAAATGATATATAATGAATTTAAAATAAAAAACTACATAAGCAGATACAGAAAACCAATTTAAAAAAAATGTATTAAAACTACAAAGGTATCTTAATGAGGCCAATAATAACAGATTCCAATGTAATTTCATATTAGAATGTTGATAAATTATGTAGTACATAACATATTGATGAAAAATAAGATATTTTTAAATTATATTAAATTGTTTGCATGAATACAAACAAATTTTAGAACAATTGGATGTGCTATAGGATGTTATTTAGCATACACCATGCTTTTTAACCATTTTAGATCACTGATGTGTCCAACATCACCCATCGGTGTGGAGAGCAGGCGAAGCTTCAGAGTTCAAACGTTCTCACATCGGGAAAGGTGTGTGAAATACGGCTGCCTACATCAATCCTGCGTTTGATGTTCTACTGAAATCCCCATACGATATCGGCAAGAGTCCTCTGCGAGGTCATAACACAGAGAACAACAAACCAATGGAGAGAGACAGAAGGTGAGTAAAGCCGATGGGCAAATCCCAATCAGCCGAAAGCATAAGAGCAACGATACAGTAAATCAGAAAGATGAAACAGGAAATCTATTATCCATAAGCTGTTTGAAACCTCAGCCTCTGCCGATGAACCTCGGTCCCAGATGGAAACTCTGTGTTCTTTAGAGTTTGCCGAAGCAGAAAAACACCTTGAGCTTGTGCTATGAAGAGCTCAGCCAAGGTAAGGCAACATTAAGACCCGCATTTCTCCTTCCCGAGCTTTTGACCGTGCCCATAAATTTACAATTCTCTGGGTGTTTAGCATCTAAATGAGCTTCACTTTGGTGCAACAGTTCGCAGAAGAACTGAAGGAAACATAAAAGAATGGAGCACGGCAAAGGCTAAGAATATTCACTCTCGCTCCAGCCCATCATAAACGCTAAGATATCCCCGGTCCGCAAGACTTCCCAATTACAATTACCGTTTAACCTTTCAAGTAAACTGTGCATTTCCTTGGAAAAATCCTTGGTTCCTGGCATCTCAAACTAGGGACAAACTTACCATGACAGCGAGGAGTCTTCAAACGTCCCACCACAGCAAGATTGCATTACGTGTGCAAATACAGGTCTTACTGAACAGAGAAAAAACCCATGAATAATGCAACTGGCTCGCTGCACCTGGAGGAATAACAATGAGCTTCCTACTTTTCTGCCGTTATGATCCTTATTAGAGGTCCAATGGGCTGTCGGTTGTAAAATACACACACTTTATTTATACATATATTAGCTGCGTTTACATTTGGAACGCACGCAACATATTCAGCCTGCCCTGAATAAAGGAAATGAGAGACGTGCGTTAACCTTTCCAGAAAAGAATGCAATGAGCTGTTGAATCAAAATGTTCTGGCTGGAAATGTTTATTAGACAGGAAGTCATTAGAATGTAAATGTGTAAATGCGCTTTTCTCGACCTCATTTCCCTACGCTCACAAAATACATAAATATTCGACATTTATCATCTTAATTTGCTGTTCAAACATTCAAAGCTGTAAATTTGTTATAGCTACACTTCTGTTAAAAACACGTTATGTACAATAGACGAGATATTGCATTTGGCATAATTACAACAATCTTGTTATTTCATTTACAGTACTGATTTTCGCCAACGCCGTCATTTGGCATTCACAACAAATCCCAGTCTCGTAAAAAGGAGAAAGCAATCATACTCAAGTTAATTTGAGAATTAATAAGAGAAAACGAATGAGGACTCACATTTTCCACTAAAACGAAACAATAGTATATTCGCCTGGGATTCATTTGCAGAATTGTAAACGTGGCAATATTCGGACAACTGATGAAACTGTGCATGCAGAAACATTTTGCAACCACGTGTTGGTGTTTATGCATGTTAAATAATCATTGTAGATGTTCGCTTTACCTGCGCTTCATACAGGTAAATGAAACATGAGGTGCAGTCCAGAGGTGCCAATCCAGATTTGACTGGAACGCATAAATTTAGATTAGAAGTGTGAACAGGAATGGCAGCCCTTATTGCCCATGGCAGCTCGAGTCTCTGTAATGCCCTAGGTTGATCAAGTACCTTTCATATGAAGCTCTTTTACCCGGCTATATCACTTTGTCTCACTGTCTTTTAGACAGTATGCTGTAAAGTGGTCCGGTGCACCGTGAGTTGCACGGTGAAGTCTATTACAGTGGATGTCTAACGCTCCATTTGCATCCTAATAAAGCATATTCGGGTTCAAGACATCCATTTTCCTTACAGCCCACCTGTTCCTTTGGCACAACACTTGGCAAAACTCCACAAAACTCCATCTCCGTTTATATCGCGTGGGCATGTGCGCTCGGTATGGAAACCCTTGTTGTTAATTTTTTGCACCACCTACACGGGTTCCAATCATTCAGACCCCAAACTCCTAAGAAATCTAAAAGGAACTATCCATGCCGCAGGGCTTTGAAAGCCCCTATAGACTCGCCCACAGCCGGTCTCTAATCAGTCAGACCCCCAAACTCCAAAGAATCTATCAATGCTGTAGGGGGGCTCTGAAAGCCTATATCGACTCGCCCACAATTGCATTCCAATTACATAAATGGGCTGAAGGTACAACTTCATATTAGTCAATGCAAAGGTGGCAGTTCATACAGTGAAACTTTTTTTGGGGGGGGATTCAATGAATCCATGAAAGCTCTTTGCTTAGAGACTACGGTAGCTTGGTCTTACAAAAGTAGCAACCTTTCTAAAGGCCTATTCACACCGAGTGCAAACTTCCTCTTTTTTTAAGTGACTTGTCAGACTGCAAATAAAACTGACTGAACAATTATATGCATGCTTTTTTATTTATCGCTGCTGATGCACGTTGGTGGCACCTTATGCACTGTAATTAGACATTTGACTATTGTCTTTGCACACTCCTTTTTGAACACGAAAATGGCATAAGTAATTCTAGTTTGTGAACTCTTTGTAATACAGACATAAACCCAGTGTCCTTTGAAGGTCCACTAACAAAATATGTGCATATATAATAAATGTGCATGAATATAAACCCACAGGGCACATGGGAATTTGTCCAAAGGTGCACAAAAAATTACATATAATGCCAATGCAGGAAAGTGAATTTAATGCAAATCTGCAATGAAAAACATTATTTTATAGACTCATGTGTTAATGTGTGCATTCGGTGTGAATATGCCTTTTGTACCCTAAGTTAAATGCAATCCCGAACATATTGTGCTAACATTAATATAGAGGACTTTTAGCACCTTTTGTCTCAATAAAAAGTACAAAGTACTTTTAATCGTGCATTTCTCATTGATAAAAAGACTCTTAAGGCAAACATGTCTTGTATTAACTGCTATAAATACACATTAGCATTGAGAAATCTACGAAAAATCGGAGAAAATACCACCGTACTAAGTTAATTAAGGGGCTCAGGTTATTTGACAAGCAAAGTTAGAATTTCGGACCTAAAAAGTGCATTAAATGCAGTCATACCCCTGTATCCCCTCTCTCTCTCTCTCTCTCTCTCTATATATATATATTTAAAAAAATAATCCACAGTCTATTTCATACATTAAATCTAAATTGGGAGTTTGTAATCGTAAACCCAGAGAGGTTAAGTGTGAAAGTGCAATCGGTGGGGATGGAGTGAAGGGCGTAGCATTAGAGCTGTGAGACTTTCCTAGGAATGGGTCGGGGTCTGGGAAACTGGTCAGACCGGCGCGGTTCAGTGTCTTGCCTTCGAATCTGGTGCGGTTTGGGAGGAATGGGTGGTGCGTCGATGCTTGGAGGAATCGACAGGCTCGGTGGAAGCGGGACCTGCCTTCGGGGGTTGGTCCGCTCGTGTATGCTGTAAGGAGGCGGGGTCTTGTTCTCTCGCCGAATGAGCTCGTCCGACCCGCTGGAGGCGGAGTTTGGGAGGGCGTGGTCAGTGGGCATGTTCTCAGTTCCCGAGGCCTCAGAGACGCTGCAGCGACTGAGAGACGAGATGCCGCTGCTGTAGCTTCCTGAAAGCACCGGAGAATTCGACACCAACCCTGTCGACTGGCACTCGGTGGGAGATGGGGTGAACGGAGGCACAGAGGTCTGCCAACACAGGAAGAGACAAAACATAAAGCTCTGGGCCACAATGCAGTTAACAAAAGATAAGTTACCTCATTCTACCAGCAGAAACCCTTAATAAAGAAACCATCAGCTGCAACAGAAGCAACATCCCGCCTCACAGAGCTAATCTGTACCCTGGAAGGCCAAAGCACAATATTCTGCAATTTTGGCTCCATTATATCGAGGCAATACGGTCTCTTTTCATTACAAAAATAATTTCTGGGCAATTAAATCTGCAACTAAGACTGCAGCTGTTTCTAGAACTTCATTTCACTGAATAAAATGTATTTAGTCTGATTGCACTCTGGAGAGAACTTCAAACACAACATTTCCGCTAGGATAATTCAGCTTTGTGCAGCAACTGCAAACAAAACGGTCAATAACAGAGTTAAAATGTAATGTTTTATATATATATATATATATATATGTATGAAGAGTTCAGATGCTAAAGCCTCTAAAAAGACTTCTTGTCAAAAATAAGATAACAATATTGAGTGATTGCTCTTCAAACATAATTTATGTTCATCAACTACTTTTACTTCAAATGCGCTAAGTCCCAGCCTCAAGCCACTGAGAAGTACCAGTACTTACATAGAAATCTATGCAAAGTAGCCAGAAAGAAACGTTAATTTTAAATAAAAAACGTCAGACGTACTTAGAGGTTTTTGCATCTAAACTCTTCA
>JAUCMR010000091.1:2459093-2484093 GCA_032357425.1 Enteromius argenteus
TATTTAGAGGTTTTTGCATCTAAACTCTTCATCTATATATATATATATATATATATATATATATATATATATTATTATTATTATTGTATATATATATATATATATATATATATCTATTTCAAAATATGAACAAATGTATTGGCAACATAATGGTCATTGACGGTATATTATAGATTTTAAAACTATTGACATCAACTGTATATATATTTAATTGTGCAAGCTCATTTTCTAATAATACCTAAACAACAGAGCAATATGTAATCTTTATCAATTCTTTTAGTGTTTTGCTTTATTTATTTATAAAATAATATAGAATTTGAATATTGACCATTTATTAGTTAGCCACCATAACCTGAATGTTCAGCAGTAGTCTCAGACAAGCCACTGTTATCAGACTGCCTATTTCGAACATAAAACGCAATTGTTGTTGTTTTGAAGATTTCAGACTATCCAACTCAAACTGGATAGCGTAAAATATCCAGAATGGAAATTTGCGCTGGTCAGTGTTGGTTTTTCCAGCTGTGACTGACTGTGGAATCAGTGCTTGTGTGTGTGTGTGTGTGGTCATGCGTGTGTGTGATATGTCACAGTATAGCTTCAGGCATGAGACTATTTTTGAGGCAAACAACCGTACACAGGTGGCCACACAGGTTATGCTTTCCCTTTCCGACCCACTGACTGCACTTCCTTCAGGAAACTCACCAGCATTCCTGCTGAGATCTCTTTCTATCCCAATCTGCTTTCTTCTTCTGAGTAGCTTGACAGATTTCAGCATTTCTGATTTCCAGGAGGAGGAATGATTTGATTTCTATGCGGTCATCTAAATGTTAAATGTAAACAGTTTCCTTTCTCACATGGGTTAGAATCTAGAGTTGTATATTGTAGTGTGTTTCTGAATACCAGGTGACGGATCAATACGTGGCATAACAAAAGAATTCAGGGAAACGGCAAGAAATATAATTACCAACATGAGATATGCTGAACGAGGTGGTAGGAGTTTCTGAGAAGCCATTACAGCAGTGTTCTGCTTTAAGAGCTGTTACTCTGAATGAGCTTTTATTTAAACCCTGAATACACTCACTGCAACACCATAGCAGCAGCTCCAGCTTTTTTCACTATTATGGCCTTTGAAAGAAAAATACTGTGGTTTCTTCGATACAGATACCTGCATTTTAATTTTTTCCCCACTGTATTGGTGTTGTATAAAAACACAGTGTTGGATTAAAAACATGATAGAGAGAAAGTGAAATAAACTAAGGCTCAAAAGTTTGGGGTCTGTATGATTTTTATTTATTTTTTTTACATTTCTCTTATGCACCACCAAAACTGTATTTATTTGATTAAAAATACAGTTAAAACCGTAATATTGTGAAATAATATTACTACTGAAAATATAGCTATTTTTTAATTTGAATATATTTTTAAATGTAATTTATTTCTGTTATGCAACGCTGAATTTTCAGCATCATTACTCTAGTCTAGTCCTTCAGAAAACATTCTAAAATGGGACCCCGGACCACAAAACCAGCCATAAGTGTCATTTTTTCAATTTTTGAGATAATGCATCATCTGTAAGCTCTCCATTAATGTATGATTACATCACTTGACACTTGACTTGACACAACTACTTGAAAAGTAAAATACTGAGGAAATTGGCTTTAAAGTTGTCCAAATGAAGTCCTTAGCAATGCATATTACTAATCAATATTTACGTTTTAATATATTTACAGTAGAACATTAACAAAATATCTTCATGGAACATGATCTTCACTTAATATCCTAATGATTTTACGCATAAAAGAAAAATCTGTCATTTTGACCTATACTATGTATTTTTGGTTATTGCAACAAACATACCCCAGCGACTTAAGATTCACTGCTTAAGAAACATTTATTATTATTATATTACATTATTTTTATTATTATATTATAATTGCAATGATTTATTTACAAATTTTTGAAACCAAAGTTTACTATTACTAATTACTTTCCTGTCTTTTTAATGCATCCTTGCTAAATAAAAGTATAAATTTCTTTAAAAAAAAAAAAAAAGATTTTACTGACTCCAAACTTTTGAACAGTAAATATTTGTGCAGCACTATGTGTGTGCCACCACTGAGATTTTTAGATGGGTTATGATTTCTGGAAGATCTGCACAGGATCACGGCCAGCCGAACTGCTCAGGACTGGCGTAAACACAGACAAACAGTGTCCCTCTGTCTAATCATGGGCCCAGTTGGATTGACTTGAGTCTGACCAAGTTTAGACGGCCTGGATTAAGTCCCCGGACACTACAGTAAACATCCACAGCAGTAAATACATCAAAGGTCACTTCACAAAACACCCTAGACAACAAGAAAAGGTCATACCTTCTGCGGCGAGCGTGATGTCATCACGGGGGACTGTGATCGTGTAGTCTTGGCAGGAGATCCTATTAAAGGACACAAAAAGTCAATCTTCTTCACTTGATACAGGAGCCCGGGACAGTAAACACGGTCACGGCTGTCTATTAATCAGGCAAGCCCTTTGTGAAGGTCGCTCGGCTAATGCAAAACAGTTTAACCATTCGGTACAGTACCAGTCCTTTTCTAAGAAGTTCAATTAGAGTCCACAGACGTAGACCCTTAAAAGGGTCGTATCATACTTTTTTATAATGCAATTGGTTCCCTGAGGTCTACTTTTAATGTTAGAGAAGTTTTAGAGTGTCAAAAAGAGTCAATTAGTTTTTCATGACCATTTCAAATCCTTTCTGTGACCCTTTCTATTTAACTGATCATTTTTGCTTCAAGTTACTTTTTTTTTTTTTTGAGATACTGATCAAGAATGTATATTTCAAAAAAGTACCTCATACTAATCATGATAATAACATTATTATTATTATACTATGTTATTTATAATAATAGCAGCAGTATTATACATAATGATAGTAATATGTATTATTTACTTATTATATATTAACTAAAAATGTAAATGTATAAAATGAAAATGTCAAATAAACTAGTTACTGTATAGTTTATTATTATTACTGTTATTTGTATTTTTATATTAATACTAACAGTGTTATACTTAACTTCTTTTTTATTATTTTGAAAAATAATATAAATATAAAAAAGTAACTCTTTACTTTTGGATAGTAACATTTTACTATCCAAATAAAAATGTAAAATAAATTAGTTACTGTATAGTTAGTTACGAAAATCACATCATTATAATAACTGCATTATATTAAAATGTACAAAATATTACATAATACTATTTATGATTACAATAACTACTGTATTTATAGTATATATATATATATATATATATATATATATATATATATATATAATTAGAAATACAGTAAATATACTAGCTATAAATATACCACATTATTATTATAGTTATGAAATGTAATAACAGTAATTTATCATATTGAAATGAATATAAAAACAACACAAATGATAAAATAACAAGTAGTTATTGTTTATATTAAAATAAATAAATACATACTGTACATACAATGAAAGACAATGCAGAAAAGAATGCAGAGCAACATCTGAAAGGTAATGAAGCAGCTACGGTGCAGACTGAGGTTTAAACACGTCATGCAGTTGAAAGACATAAATACTGCAAGAAAGATCATCAAGAACGATTATAAACAAAAGAGTGTGTGGGAAGGATCCCCGTTGTTAGATGAAGTGCCTTCTCTCATTAAATATATGGAGAGAGTATCTTCAAATTCTCCCCAATGTGTCTGACCAGAAGCCCTCGTGATGCAGAGAGACGAAGAAGTTAAGACGAGCGAGAAACCAAGAGACTTTAGAGCAGAAGAGTGGAAGATCTGAGAGTTAAAAGCTTTGGGAAACATCTATGTGAGTCTAAAGGATCGTTCGGAGCAGATCTCTTTCTTTACCTGAGTACGGTGGTCTAGGAGGGACAGGGGGACACTTTCCATTAAAATCAGAGAGCGGCGTGTCTAGACTCCAGCTACTCGGTGCGGGCTTCACCACTTTCACACACAAAACATGCATTTCAGGTGCATTCAGGCAAATCAACTCAAAATAAGATTTGCTATCTTCCTGCCTCAAAAACAAAAAGAATTTGTTTTTTTTTTTGAATAGTTAACACATTTTCCATTTAACGTATGGAAAAAAAAGTCACACTTTATATTAGGTGGCCTTATGTACTATGTACTTACATCACAAAATAAGTACACTTACTGTGTTTATATTGTATTGCAATGTATGTAATTACATACAGGTATTTTTACAAAGTACAATGTTAAACATGTATGTATATTAAAAACAATAAGTGCACTGTACCAAACAATTAATTTAAATGTAAGTACATAGTAGTTAAGGCTACCTAATATAAAAGTAAGACCATAAAAAATTTCCTTCTAGACATTTTAATGTACCCACTATGAGTCAACGGCTGATTTAAATGACTAAGAAGAACAGATGAAATAAAGATGATGAAATCTCCTCAACATCTCCCTGTCAGTCAGAACAAGCGTGAGTCTGTTGTGAAGCTCTTCAGCCACAGCTGTCACCACACACGCCGTCGGCTAGCATCAGATCCACAGCGCTGATGGCCAGACCCCCGTCTCTTCAGACCACCCTCCTCACTGCAGGGTGGCAGGCTGAAGACTCATACGCTCACAGGCACATGCTCACCTTTGTCGGGGGTGGAGATGTTGGGGTCACTGCGAGGCAAGGAGGCGTCGCCCGCTGGGTGTGGAACCGGCCTCTGTGAACGAGAGTCAAGTCATGATTTCTGTCTACTTACCATTTACTAAAGGCTTTGCATATATGTGTGTGTATGTGTGTGTGTATATATATATATATATATATATATATATATATATACACACAGTGCTGCTCAAAAGTTTGGAATCAGTCAGATTTTGAATGTTTTTAAAGGATTGTCTTCTGCTCATTAAGGCTGTATTTATTCAATCAAAAATACAGATAAAACAGTATTTTAGAACTTATTGTACTTTGTATGTCTTTTATACTTTAAAATTGAATTTATTTCTGTGATTCAGTGCTGAATTTTCAGCATCAATACTCAATGTCTCATGATCCTTCAGAAATGATTCTAATATGAACATGATACTTTTATATTCGATTATTTGATGAATACAGTTAAAAAGAGCATTTGTTCAAAACAGAAATCTTTTCTAACAATGTAAGTCTTTACTATAATTTTTTATTAATTTAACACATAGCCCTTCTAAATAAAACTATTAATTTCTTTAAAAAAAAACTCAAACCCAAACTTGAATGAATAGCATTGGATATTTTAACACAAAATGTGAGAAATCCAAAATAATGGATCCCTTATACATATATATATATATATACTTTAGACAAAGTCTCAATCACAAGAAATAAAATCTCAGTTATGAGGAATACAGTGTTAATTGAGAGAAATGAAGTCTCAATTAAGAGAAAGTCTCAAATACGTAAGTATTCTCAATTACAAGATATGTTTCAATTACGTGACAAAGTCTCAGTTACTGGAGTTATGAAGTATGTGAGAAATAAAGTATCAATAATGAGAAATAGTCTTAATTATGAGAGATAGTCTTGAGTACTAGAAATGAATTATACATCATAAGAATGTGAGTTAGTTGTGAGATACAGTGGGTACGGAAAGTATTCAGACCCCCTTACATTTTTCACTCTTTGTTATATTGCAGCCATTTGCTAAAATCATTTAAGTTACACACAGCACCCCATATTGACAGAAAAACACAGAATTGTTGACATTTTTGCAGATTTATTAAAAAAGAAAAACTTAAATATTCCGTGCTCATTATTTAGTAGAAGCACTCTTTTGATCCAATACAGCCATGAGTCTTTTGGGGAAAGTTTTTCACACCTGGATTTGGTGATCCTCTGCCATTCCCCAAAGGGTCTGAATACTTAGGACCATGTGATATTTCAGTTTTTCTTTTTCAAAAATATTCTGCAAAAATGTCAACAATTCTGTGTTTTTCTGTCAATATGGGGTGCTGTGTGTACACTAATGAGGAAAAAAATTAACAAATGATTTTAGCAAATGGCTGCAATATAACAAAGAGTGAAAAATTTAAGGGGGTCTGAACACTTTCCATACCCACTGTATGGTTGCAACTAAAAAAAAGTCTCAATTACAAGAAATAACATTTCAATTACAAGACATAACGTCTCAATTGTAAGAAATAACCTCTATTATTAGAAACAAAGTTTTATTTAGCAGAAATAGTGTCCCAGTTACAAGAAACAGTGTCTCAATTATGAGAAATGGTTGTAATTTTTTCTTTTAATTAAGTTTTAATTATGAGAAATGAAGTCTCAATTACGAGCACGTTTTAAATACCAGAAATAGTCTTAATTCTGTTAGTTCCTTGGAAGTAAAATGGTGAAGAAGCCAGCAGATTTGAGCTGATGGTGTTGACAAAACAAAACAAAACAAAACTAACACTAGCTTCTCTAATCTTTTTGTATTCTATTTGTTTTCTTTTTATTTATTATACAATTAACAAAAGCAAAAAGGCCTCCAACACTAGCTTGCTCTATTCTTTTCTATTCTGTCTGTTTTCTTTTTATAATAACATTAGCTACGTTACTGCGTTAAGCTAACTTAGTTAACTGTGTTATTGCTCTTTTGCTGATTTTGATTGCTTCCATGGATAAAAGCGTCTACTAAATGACTAAAATATAAATGTACTTTACCTTTCACAAAATCAGTTTCACACAGTCATTTTTAAAGATGCGGTTAATGCAAATCTTACAACGATGAAGGGAAAGAGCTAAACTCAAGCAGTACACAAAAACACTCCTACGTGACCTGAACATCGGTGAATATTAAAAACACTGATATTCTAATCATCTTCATACCTGTGGGGGATCCAGGGGGTTTGGATATATGGCGCTGCAGGGTCTCTCTCGCGGCGAGAGGCAGTTCTCTCGGGAATGCTTGTGTTTATCTAACAACTGCGGAGAACCTGTGAAGGGTAAGGAGGTGTAAGCTAGGGTGTGATTTCAGCAACACACCGACACGAATGCTCGCATTATGTGCCCACACAACACAGAGACAGAAAAAGGACATAGATCTTGCTCTCATTTCTTTGCTAACCAGCCAGCACATGAAATAAAGGCTCGTCCTCGTCTTTTTTCTCTCCCGCTGGGGTGAGAATTGTTCTGCTGGGGTGACAGACGGCTATTTCGCAGCCTGACACGATGAGCGGCCTGGACCTGCTCAGAAGACTAACTTCCTCCTCCAATACGGGACAGGAGGCCACGGCTCCCTTATGCGGCCCGGTGATAGTCATCAGTCTATAGAGTTCTTCAAGCTGCAGTTTATGCCGTCTGTAATTCTCCAGAAGCGCTTCCCGTCTGCTGCTACTTTATAGGGGTCTCTATGGGAGGCATGGAGGGCTGCCAAGGGGAGACTATAAGATTACATAAATGTCTCCATACATATTCCTGTTTTTATGACCTGTGTCCGCAAGTAAACACATGCTGGATGGAGAGAGATAAGAGGCCAAAGAAGAGCAGAGGAGAGAGAGAGACAGAGGGGAGAGTTCTGCTATATATCAGGACGCCGGCTTTCTGTAACCCACAGTAAAACATGCATTAAATGGGCCATAAACTTCACTGAGCTGTAGCATTTTATTTTTAACATGGAGATCTGTTTATTAAGGAAGCCTGATGCCTTATTTGGAATCAAAGAATCAAATGGGTATATTTGTAGCAATAGCCAACAAATACATTTTATGGGTTAAAATGATTGATTTTTATTGCCAAAAATCACTAGGATATTAAGAAAAGATCATGTTCCATGAAAGTATTTTTTACATTTCCTACGGTAAATATAACAAAACTTCATTTTTGATTAGCAATATGCATTGCTAAGAACAACTTTAAAGTAGATTTTTTTCGATATTTAGATTTTTTTTGCACTCTCAGATTCCAGATATTCAAATAGTTGTATCTCGTCCAAATATTATCCCATCATAACAAAGCATACATCAATGGAAAGCATATTCAAAAATAAAAAAATGACCCTTATGACTGTGTCCAGGGTCACAAATTATGATTGCAAGTGTAAAATATGTCATATTGTAAAATCTTAAAGGTGACCTATTATGCAAAAATCACTTCTACAAGGTGTTTGAACGTAGTTGTGTGGCTGTAGTGTGTGAAAACAACCAGCCTATGATGGTAAAAATCCACCCACTCACTTTTTTATACTCCTAATAAATCATAAACAGTCTCTCAGAACAGATTCCAGATTCTCCCTACATATAACGTCACTGTAGGGAGAAACTCTCTGGCCTATTAGCATAAACACAGCCCTGAGTGAGAAGCAGCAGTCTGCTATTACTGTTTTCTTGCTGTAGCTGCTGGAGACATACAATGTCAGCATTACAATGTCATGTGTTTTGATAACACTCCCTCCATCAGAGCCACTGAGGACAATGTGGTTAAATTTAGTCTTCTAGAATCTGTAAATTCTTGCATATAAATATATATTTATTCTGAAATAGGAATCAGCACCAACTTTTCTGAAAGAGTTTCTTGGCACCCTAAATCTTTCCCTAAGGCTAATGTTGCTAAAGCTACCATCGTCTCTTGTCTGTTTTCACTGATGCTGCCTTCTCGTGCTACCAGAATAGTCATAAATAGGAATGTGGTCATGAAAAATTGCATATGAAAGCAATATGACAATATGCAAATGACATTTCAGTGTGTGAAATTGTTTGTTATTGCCGGCATGCAGAAGCATGAGCTCCTAAAACTCCGTCCTCTTTTGAAAAAGACACCAGAGCAGCAACTCATTTGCATTTAAAGGGACAAACACATAAACAGTGCATTTTGGTTGATACCCTAAAAGTGGCAACTTTAACAAGCTATAAAAAATTATCTGTGGTGTGTCGAGCTAAATGTTATTTTACATCTTGTAAAAAGGTGCGTAATAGGTCACCTTTAAGACTTAAATACCAAAAATAAAGTTAAAACGAACAGACAAAAAGCCACAGTTACTGGAACAAAAGGGCAATTATGACTGCATTATAAAGTCACAAATAAAAACTTGATATAGACATACTGCAAAGGAGCAAAGGTTTGAAATGTCTGCTCTAAGAGTGGACTAACTCTTCTCACCTCTGTTACTGGACGGAGCCGAGCTGGTCACGTTGGGAGAGGCAGAGTGATTGGAACTGAGACTTGAGGTAGACGGACTTGGCTGCAAAGAGAAGAAAAAAAAATGTGAGAAACATAAGAAAGAGTCTACAGACTTCTGTACTGTTGTTGGTCTATAATATGGACGGGTTATACAATAATCATTCGTTCTGGGATAAAAGAAAAAAAGCTAAATGATCTGTCCGTCCAGTCTATAATTCACACCTACAAATCCGATTCTCACAGTGAGAGAAAAGACAGGGCGAGACAGGAAGATTAAGCAGGGATGTGAGAGAGACAGATGAAAACAGAAAGAGGGCAATTAGGAGAGAAAAAGAAGCAGAGAAAAAGAACAAGAAAAAAAGAGAGAGATTAGGAGGAAATATGAAAGACAGCGAGAGAATAGAGAGTCTGCCAGTGTGTGTGTATAGTTATCCAATGGCAGCCCAAGCACTCACCTGCATGTTGAAGACTTCATCTGAGCTCTCTGATTGGCCCGTGATGTTGCTCACTTCATTGGAGGCCTGCGACGACAGCGAGGATGAAGAGTAGCGGTTGACCGCTGGGTAGCTGAGGGGACTGAATAAGATATGATAAAAACGCAGTTAGAAATTGTCCTTTTTATTTAGAGAATAAAGTGCATTTAAGATAAAATTAGATTAATAAAAGAGAAAAATTCTAAAATACATTCAAGTAATACTTTGTTAAATCAGTTAAACCTATCTCTGAATACAAATGTTGTCTATTATGGTAAAACTTAGTGTAGAATTGACTATAAGATTAGTAAAGTAATCACTGATGAATCAATGACTTCAAAATCAACTGACTTCCCAATGGATAATGAATATTTTTCATGTATTTTGTTGCTTTTTGTTGGTTTGGATTGCTCATTTGTGAGTAACATTAAATAAAAGTGTCTGCTAAATGACTAAATGTAATATTCCTGAGCAATATTTTATCATTCATTATCAGTACTACTACTACTACTAATAATAATAATAACAACATGACTGCTGGAGTCAGCAGAAAGAATGCAAGAACATAATGCTCTCAACAGAAATAAGAAAACAGTAAACTGCAAATAGTAAATGCTATTATTTCCCCAACATTACTTATATTATATATATATATTTATATGAACATTGTATCTTCTATTATCTATCCTGCTCTCTAAATACAAGAACTAGCCACTGGAAAATCCCAAATTAGCGACTCAAACTTGAAAAGAGCTCCTCACCTGCGGCGCGACACCACACGCGCTCCTCCCTCTGGACTCATTATGTTGGGTGCTGAGTTTCTTCCTACTCGAGGGTTTCCGTTGGTGAAGTGGATCGGACTGGCTCGCACGTAGGCTGGAAACTCCTTCAGAGCGTGGGAAAGACAGAAGGATGAGCACACGATGAACAGCTTGGGAAATCAGAAAGAATGGGACTGCTGATATGCACCTGTATGCCGAGGCTGGATTTCATCAGATGAAACTGATCCACCAGTTTCTTGTGCAGAGGACGCATGTCCTGAGGAACGAACTTCTCATGTACCGTCAAACCAAACTCCAGTATGTGAGCCTGAATTACAAATGATGTGCAACGGTCAATGTAGGGAGACGGTCAATCCACTAAGGTTTGAATAAAGGTGCTTGCACACCGAGTCTGAAATGTTCACGTGTGTTTTTACACTTTTTTCGTGTTTGTCATGCATTCCTATCAAAATGCATACTATGGATGCGAAAACACAGAAAATCGACCTGATCCAATTTTTTTTTTTTCATGACGGACGAAAGTTTCGGAGGCAGTGTATAAACGTGACTGACACAACGTGAGGTCTCATTTCATTTTTAACGTGCAAAAATGTCTGACTCAGTGTGCAATGACCTTATATTTTCAAAAGTAATATTAGCAAAATATTATTGTTAATAATATAGTAATAAAGCAAAATATTATTGCCAAAAAAAAAGTTATTTAAAATAATGCAAGAAATAAAGTCTAAGATGCAGTATACGGTAAAACTGTGTGAAAAATACTTCATTTGCAATTATTCGCAATTAATATAGTGTGAAAATAACTGTCAACAATGTGACAAGGTCACTAATGTAAGATATATTACACTGCGAAAGACTGAATTATGAAAGACAGTTTCAAATACCAGAGTTGCTAAAAGAGAGAGAGAAAAAAAAAAAAAGACAAATATTTGTCAAAATATGAAGACGCAAATTAGTGAAATGGTCTCAGTCACGAAAACAAGTCTCAAAAGTAAAAAATAAAGTCGTAATTATCAGAAAAAAAGTCATACTTATAAGAAATGAAGTCCAAATTGTGAATCAGTCTCAATAGCAACAAATAAATCTCAAATGTGAGAAATAAAGTCGCGATTATCAGAAAATAGCACAATTATGAAAATAAAGTTGAAATTGAAGTGAATTACTCTCAAGAGCGGGAAAAAAAATCTCTAGTATGAGAAATAAAGTCGTGATAACCTGAAAACCCCACAATTATAAGAAATGAAGTCTAAATTGTGAAATTCAAATAGTCTCAATAGTGAGCATAGTCTCAAATGTCAGAAATTAAGTCGCAATTATCGGAAAATGTTCCAATGTGTAAAACGAACAAAAACAGAGTAGATAATGAACATTTGCTGATGGCACTTATTTAGCATGGATTTTATGTAAACAAAGATCTAACAAATCAAGAGTAATAAGATGAAAGGCATTTATTAAAGCAGCAAACAGGATCCATTTTTATTTCATGTTGTCTTTTAAACAGCTCGCTTCATAATTAAATGATCAGCAAAACATTTTCTTCCCCTTCAGTCTTTAAAAGTTCACTTTCATGCTTGTAACTGGCTTATATCCATGGTTACTGTCTAGACAACAGCATCATGTGCTCGGCTCTAGAGATTTCCTGGTTACTAAGCAGCACGGACACGAAAGGAAGGGGAGAAGTGAGGCCGACAGAAACCCAGCTTGTGCAGATCATAACGACTAAATCAAAACGCCGGCGGAGAAACAGGCGTCAATGATGAGAGCGAAACATCATAAATGTGTGTAAAATGTGGTGTAGATTAGATTTGGTTTCTTGAGACAAACCTGCTCAAACATGAGCTCTCGGAGACGCCCGATTTTGTCTCCGTCTTCGGGGTGATTCATGATGTAGTCCTTCACGAAGAAGGCCTGCGAGAAATAAGAGAGGCACAAAATTACACTCTTTAACCACAATGCATTGTGCCTCGCCAGCCTCCACATATTTTGTGGTACGAGTTACAGCTGACCTTGACATTTTTAACAAACAATATCATGCATAGTTTAGTCAAAACTTGACATAAAGTGCTGAAACCAAATAAAGTGCCATAATTTGAGCTTAAAAACATGCACGTTTTCAGATCTTCCAAGCTAACGGGGAAGGAGGAAGAACAGATGGTGTATGTGTCCGATCTGTTCCAAGGACGATGGACTGGTATCTCCAAAGAAACAGTAGGAGAGCAGAAGCTTCAGGAGGCAAAACTCTCAGACTTCAAAGATTGCAGCATGCAGATTTTTCCATTGCCTCGAATGACACTTGGCCGGAACAGCAGCCGAATGCTACCAGCAGATGCCCATTTTAATTACAGCTGCATCACTAAAGCCACTAACAAACACTGTGAGATTTAGTCAGAAAGTGGCCAGATGTCATTGATTTTGGCAACTATATTATATTCTAATTATTTTGAACAAACAATGGTCACACTTTATTTTAGGGTCCAACTCTCACTGTAAACTAACTACTGTATTAATTATTACTTTTGCCTCGTTAGTAAAGTTGTTGTTAGGTATTGGTCAATATTAAGTATGTAGAATGTGGCCATTCAGAAAATGTGCTTTATAAGTACACAGCCAATATGGTAGTAATACACGTTATTAAACAACTAGTTAATAGTGAGAATTGGTCCCTAAACTTATGTAATAGCTTTTTTATAAAACTAGTAGTAATAATAATAATAATAATAATAATAATAATTATTATTATTATTATTGCTGTCGTTGTTGTTGTTGTGATAATAATTACTAATACCAACAACAACAACAACAATATTAATAATAATTCATTCTTCTTTCTATCTTTTAAGTGCATTTTTCCTGGCCAGTGTCACTTTTAGTATGCTCCCCTTTAGCTGATTAAAATGTATTTTTAAAATAAGTTAAAAATAAATGTTCATCACATCTAGCAATATTTTGCTTTTTTAATTAAATAAACAATTTTAACAAATTAAATAATTACTTGAAATATTTTCAAAACAGTATTTCCATAATTTATTCTGGCTTTGGTACAATAAGAAAAAGTATTTGATTTTGCAAGTTACACTGTCTTGACTATAATACATAATACCATAAGCTATTTTTCATACACGGTACAAAGTAGTTCATGTACATGGAAAAATAAAAAAAATGGGAAAAAGTTTCTCCCAAAAATTTAGAGAATTTTTTCTGTGGTGAAAGTTCTAAAAGAAGATATTTGAACCAATAACCAAAAGGTAACAATATGAAATTAATATGAAGATGTGTCAATGTTCCCCTTGTATAAGCACTATTTCATATTTAGACTTCCAAATTTGGTTTTATTAGCAAAAAATGGCATCTGAACACTCTGACTTTCACAATTTGCCATCATTTCTCAAACTCAATGGTCAATGTTACGATATAGATAAATCAGTTTGGTTTCGATGACTTACTGGTTTTGTCATTAGCTCTATTTTATCCAAAGTTTTATTTCATGCCTTGGGAAAAAAATTAAGAAGAAAAAATGACCTTGTAGCGCTATACTCTACAATTTGAGTTACAATATCTTTTGAGTAACGTGTGAGCATTTAAAGGAATGAAAATACCACTGATTTCTAGAACTACTAGATATCTAATTGCAGCTACCTGCTATGCCTGCAGATTGCAAGCAGTTGAACGTCATTTGAATATGATGAACTCCGGGACAATTACTTGTGTATTTGTGAATCATTTCACAAGAATTTAAGGAACGGAATAAACATACCTCTGCCTTACTAAATGATATTCTCTCTGAACTTCTGGAGAAGACGCAACGAAGAGGAAAGTGTGAAAATCGCTATGGCGAGCCAATTAAAAGTGAGGGACTTGCAAATGAGAGGAATTTCAGAGTGGAATTTCCTTGAGGGCTGACCTTAAAGTGCAGAAACGCACGTAAATATTAACGCCAACAGCTGGAGCGCTCAATAAACAACTAATTGGTAATGCTGTCATGTTTGGGCTCCAGATACATTAACGGCTGCTCATCCCAGACCCTCAGCCTTGGGACGCTCAGCCTACACGAAGCGAATTTAGTGCAAATGTACGTTCTGGAACACGTACAAACACAAACTGGCCTGTATACGGTCGACTCTCCTCTTTAAAGCTACTCTCCAAGTCTTTCAAGGTAAATACTGCAGTGACACTAAAGCGAGGTTGCTATGCAACAAGCGCTCATACGATCTGAAAAGATCTGTTGTGTTCGCTCAGAATATGACTTCTTTGAGATACTATAGATTTGCCCAGGGCTTCACAAGGGAAATGATTTTTCTTTCGGTGTTACTGTTTCTGTAGTTTATCGGCAGAGTACACAGGGAAGCTACGGCCAAGATATTCTCTTTCGGACAGGCTAACCAGGCACTAGAACTCTGAAGGTATCCCAGAATTCCCTTCGGCCATCTGAAGGCACTGTGTTCTCCGGCAGAGGATACTGAGAGACAACCTTGAGAGAGCGTGTTTACATTTTTCAAACATGAGGTGGTCTTGCATCAGTGAGGACTTGGAATACATATAATATACAACCTCCTGATAGCGAGCGAGACCTCCGTTGACAGCCGCGTCGATGACTCCATTGAGACACATGGTCAGGGGGTTGATGTTTTGCATCTGCCGGGTTTGACACTGCGTGATCAACGTCCGCAGTTGAAGGTTCTTGTTCTCGATGACCTCGATAGCGTTCTCCAGAGGACTGACCTCAACCTGGGGACAAAAAAAAAAAACTCTGGTTAAGTTTACCACCAAGACTGATGAAAACAAGATGAAAATTGGTTGAAAAAAGCCTTTTTGCAATATTTGGGGAAATTTAGAAGAGCAATGAATTTAGTTTGTAGGCCTGAAAGTTTCCAGCTTGTGTTATGATTCTTATTGACTATTTGAATCCAAAAAACTATTTTTAAATCGGCACTACCAGTCAAAAGTTTCAAGCCAGTAAGATTTTTTAAAATTGTTATATGAGAAATTAATTCTTTTAGTAAGGATGCATTAAATTAATGGGGGAAAAACAGTAAATACATTTACATTGATACAAAATATTTCTATTCTGTATAAATGCTGTTTAGGAACCTATTTGTTTGAATTCTTAAAAAAAAAAGTATCAGGGTTTCCAAACAATATATAATTATACACGAAGTAACAAAACTGCATGGATTAATGCCTGCTGAAAATTTGAAATAAATAAAATTTTACGCTGTATTAAAATACAAAACTTTTAGTTAAAATGTTTAAATTTCAAAAATTTACTTTTGCATTGCATTTTAATAAACTAATGCCTACGTTGGTGAGCATTTATTTTTCAATCAATCAATCAATCAATCAATCAAATCAAGTCGCCCTCAAACTTTTAAAAGGTATTGTAATTATTCAAATTGCTTTGTGATTAATACTAGAAGTTTGAAGTCTTTATTTTTTTTAATAAAGTAATTAATATTTTCAGCAAGGACACATTGAATTAGTTTGAAAAAAAGTAAAGACTTTCACACTGTTACAAAATATTTATATTTTAAATAAATGCTGTTCAGGAACATATCCATCAAAGAAAAAACAAAAACAAGTATCATATTAAGTAACAAAACTGAAGACTGGAGTAATGGCTGCTGAAAATTTCATAAAGTAATAAAATACATTTAACTACACAAAACTGTTTAAATTGTCAAATTTCACAAAATTACTGTTTATTGCACTTTTATCAAATAATTGCTGCATTGGTGAGCATGAGAGACTTTTTTCATTCAATCACTAAATCAGTAAATCAAATATCTTGCAGAAACATTGGATTAGAAACATAGGATACTACAAAAACAACCCAAAAACTATTTTGCTACATATAAAGTTTCTCTTTAGTGACCCACCAAATGGTGCCATTTACTACCAATTAAGTAAAAGTGTGCATATTAATACAAATATCAAACAATTTTCAGTCTCTCTACTACAATCTCTAATTTGAAAGGTTGAAAGGTCTCCATCAGTCCCATTGAGCATTCGTTTCCAAGAAAGAAGCACAATAAGTTATGTACTACAAGACCAAAACACTCGCAATGCATTGGCTAAGCCTTCACATTTACAGTTAGTTCCAGACCTTAATGCGGTGGGTGTGAAAATCGTACCAAAGGGAAAGTTTCATGGGAGATCTACTTACCAGCTCTTTCCTCTCCACTTCAAACCAGCGTGAGATGCCCGGGAGACTCTGAACAAGCGTTAACGTTGTTCTTTCTACCCACAGGCTCTGAAATTCAAAAGCAAATGCTCATTGACACACATCAGAGTTCAAACCGTCAGGAAAAGTCCAAGAGATCCCATAAGGCAAAGCGGTTACAACATATTTAATGAGCAAGGGACGTTCCTCCTCCACTATGTATAATACATATAATTTAATCTACACTTTAAACAGCTCATTCCCAGAAACACAGTCAGCTTATCAAACCGCACTGCTCCACATATTAAATTTCACATTCATAAATCCATTTCCCATCCAGCATGAGAATTAACCCGAGCTGGCGCAGGTATAACGGTGGAAGCTCTGTACGAACTTCAGACGCTTGATTGTGATATTCAAAACCACCTCGGTCCAATATAATCGTATCATCTGGATAGCGTCTCAGCCGAAGTTTACTTCTAAATGAGATTTTCAGACATTATTACTGGGCGGTAAGTGGACCGGGGTGGTGAGGACCCCCGGTGTCTCTGAAAATATAATATCTGGCAGGCTAAACAGTTTATTTCAAACACGGTAACCACTGGAGGTCGGGGGAAATCTAACCCCCGCGGTGGATCGAATCCATGCCGAGGCTGTGATTGTCTATGCTGGATATATTGAGTGAGAGGGGAAGGGAAATGATATTTGGAAGGAGCGCGTCTCTCAGCCCCTAAAACTTTAATTAGCCTCTCTGGACCAAGGCTGTGAATAATGCAGCATGTGAGAGAACACCTGAGCTCTACACACACACACACACACACTGGCCGGCAGACACTGGAAGTAAAGGAATGAATACACAAGAGAGAAGAGGAAGAGTGAAATGCAGGAGATGAGAAAAATGACATCAAAAGAACACTAAATAAAAAATCCTGTATTAAAAAAAACTCAGTCATTATTTACTCACGCGTGTTACTTTTTTCTACAGTCTACACTTTGAACAATTTACTGGTCAGTTTTGATCCATATATTTACAATGAACATGGTCAGGAGCCTTCAAGCTTCAAAATGGACGGTAAAGCACTATAAAGGCAGTTCATGTGATTCGTGCACTAAATTATAAATCCTAAAAAGGCATATGAGACCCTGGACCACTTTAGTTGCTGGGGTATATTTATAACAACAGTCAAAAAAAACATAGTATAGGTCAAAATTATCTATTTTTCTTTTATGCCAAAAATCTTTAGGCTATTAAGTAAAGATCATGTTCCATGAAGATATTTTGTAAATAGTCTACTGTAAATATACTAAAACTTAATTTTTGATTAGTAATATACATTGCTAAGAACTTCATTTGGACAACTTTAAATGTGATTTTCTGAGTATTTAGATTTTTTTGCACCCTCAGATTCCAGATTTTCAGCTTCCAGATGAAATTTTTTCTGGCTGGTTTTGTGGTCCAGGGTCACGTATGATAGTTTTTTTTAAAGAAACTGAATCATCAAGATTCTGCCAGATTTACTGAATAGAAACAGTTTTGTGTTGCACACTAAATTTAAGTTGCTAACAACACTGAAATTGGCCAAGTCTGTGACCAAATCATTCAATATTTTTATCCTTAGAAAGTTGTATTTACTTTGGAATAAAGCAACTGCTAAGTAAATAATGGCAATTTAAAAATTTTAAATGAATCACTGATCCAGTACAACGGCTCTCAATGAGTGAAAACTAGAGTATTCAGATTGATTCAAATACTGATTCAACAATACATTTGCAGCAGCAAACGAGGTGTGTTTATCACACAAGCCTATCATGTCACTTCTGAGGGCTTGGAAAATAGTGATATGAACTATTTTAATGGCCAGCACATTCTTCAAAAAGATCTCCTTTTGTGTTAAACAAAAGAAAAAAAGAGTCATACAGGTTTGGAATGATATAAAAGTAAATAAAAGATGACAGAACTTCAATTTCTGGCCCAACAATTCATTTAAGAGTACACTGTGGCCACTGGCTCACCTTAAACTCGTTTTCTTTGTCTTTGGTGCCCTTGTGGAACGGCCGGTCGTAGCGAAACCTCCAGATGTGGTTAACCTTATAGAAGCTTTTGATGTTGTCGGGGACGCCATCCCGCTGCAGGACGTCCTGGCTGTCTGGGATCGGTGTGACAGCATAGATCTGAAGATCTGCATGAAGGTTCGTCAAGGAACATGCAATATGTGTTGCTCGAGCACAAATGCATTCGAATAACGTCTTGAACAACTAAAAGTAATGTTTACTTATATTAAATAATTGTGTTTAAATTAGTCCTGATAAATGATTAATCATAATTAATCACATCCAAAATAATGTTTTTGTTTACATAATATATGTGTGTGTACTGTATATATTTATTATTAAATACAAACACATACAGTATATATTTTATAAAAATATTTACATGTATGCATTTATATATTTTATACCATGTAATTTTTATTACATATATATGCATGTTTGTATTTATAAATACATAATAAATATGTCAAATGATTAATCGTGATTAATCTAATCCAAAATAAGTTTGTTTTTTTTTACAAAGTAATATATGTGTGTGTACTGTGTATTTTTATTACGTATATATGTATACACACACATGCATGTATATATTTAAATGTGTTATGTTTAAATATTAAATATATTTATATATGATATAATGTATAATTTATACACGTAAATATATGTAAATATTTTCCAATTATATATTGTTTATGTGTGTGTCTTTATATATACATAATAAATATACAAAGTACATACTCATATATTATGTAAAAAAAATATTTTATTTTGGACAATTAATTGTGATTAATCGTTTGACAGCACTAATTTAAATTTATTTAAATAATTAATGATATGATATGATTTGATTTGATTTATTATAATAATATATATTTCACTTTACAAAAGTGTTTAATAATAAATTTTGCTTTGGTACGCCTACTTTAATCTCAGTCCATATGCAGACAGTACAGCTGGAAATCATCCTCCGCAAATGTTTAAATAACCAACATCTTGTGCCTCACAGACGTGAGGTCACATCAGCACATAAATATGAATCGAGCAGGGCAGACGTCCAGGAAGGCCAATGATTAATCGTCGGCTTGGATAACAAAATGCTGTGCTCATGTAGTTTGACCGGCCCTGTCTGCTCTAATTGCACTGAAGAGGACGTCACATACTCACCGAGCACCTAGCCTCCAGGTACATGTCTCATCAATTGAACAAACGCTCTCCTGCGACCCCCGTCTCCACGCCTGACATGCGTTCTGAGAGGGAGGGGATTGATTTCAGCCGTATGGGTGAGTATTTAAAGCGGCCGGCTATGGCCTTGAGTTTGTTTTGAAAAACTTTGTTGTATTTCTGCCTTCCTTCATACATCTTGCACTGATAGTGTATATAGAGCATGCCGAAAACCAATTTTGTGCATAAAAAAGTGGCATTTGGGATATCACAGCAACTTCTTACTTTTAAAAAAGATAAAACTGTTATTAGGAATGTGATATTGAGAATTATCACAAACTTCCTCTTCCTGAAATCTAATGTGTCTAGGGTGTCACATTTGCATCCAAATGCTAATTTAATGCACACCAAATGAAACTCAAACCCCAGTGTTTTGATATAAACTGATTAAAATGAGCAGGATTCTGCCAGATTTACTAAATGTAAACATCTTTGTTGCTCACAAAAGTTTAAAGTGCCCCTATTATGGGTTATGAAAGGTTCAAATTTTGGTTTTGGGAGTCCCCAACAACAGCTGACATGCATCCAAGGTCACAAAATGCTTCCATTGTCTTATAACATGCATTTATTTGTACCTTATTTGCTTAACAACTCCCAAATGATTCCCTCAAATATTCATTTCTCCAAAACCCCTCCTTTGCATAATGCTAATCTGTGATGATTGGTCTGATTTCATTTCCATTTCATAATAAAAGCAGCGTTTGTGAGCGCAGTGCTGCTTTGTGTACAGCGTTTCGATGGAAACAGACATTTTAATGCTCTAAAAGCAGCACCTAGCGGCAAAAAGTCTCTTTTGAGAGACAATAACTTTATACACAGTGCACTTTCAGATTTAAAACTTTGCAGGATGTTTTCATTCATTTAGAGCTGTGTTGTTTTCAAAAATCCATAATAGGGGCACTTTAACACTTTATACTGTAAGGTGTTAGTTCAAATTTATAACTCTTAGTAATAGTTATGGTGACATGCATTTTTGCTGCTAATAGTAAAATTTTTTATTTTTTTTTTTGCTAGTAGTAAAATTTGCAAATCATGAGTTAAAGAACTAGGACACAAGGCAAGAGAACAGCTCTTCAAAAATAAATAAAAAAATAAAAGTGCATGTATAAGACTCTCTGGTGTGCAAGTGTGTGCGTTCGGAAAAGAGAAGAGATGTCTGGAGGATACACTGGGCTTCAGCCTGGTAGATGGTCTGGTCAGGCTGGTTGGCGTGTTGCATTGCGATGGCATGAGGGAACTCATTGAGCATGCGCTGCTGGAACGCCTCCAGACGCTCGTAGTCATGACCACGGCACACAAACTCCTTATTCTGCACCACACACACACACACACACACACACATATTCTGGTTAATACTGACACCAAGTGGACTTCAGAGATACTGACAGTGACATCTGGTATGCTGCAGGATATCATGAAGACACACACCCGTAGAAAGAAAGGGAACTTCTTGCCGTAAAAGCCCACTCGGAAGAACTCTGGCTCCAGACGCTGTTGGTCCATTATTTTATCATAAAACGAAGCTTCCATTGTCTGTGATTTGCAGTGATTTAATAAGCAGAAAACACAGTTAACACATTTGATGCAGTTAACCAACAAGTTGTAGATTTCTACATTCTCTCTGACATTAATTTTTTTTTGCACCTTTTCCATAACATTTTTGCATGTGAAATGATCAACAATGCAGGCAAGTTGTCAATTAGGGGATAATGTGTTCATTAAATGTAGGTAATATTTAGTGAACGAGCCTCATGTGATTCTGTGAATAACTGGATTGTTGTAAGAACTTTAGCTCACCCTCATTTTGCTGAGGTTTCTGTAGTCATAGTAGGATTCGTACTGGTCTGCTAACTCTCTGCACAGGATGATGCCGTTCTCCCAACACTGAAGGGGTGGAGAGGTTTTTTAATTCACATGCAGTTTCATAACTCACCAGTAGGAGCCACAAGAGCACCATCAATACTATATCAAGAAAATAGTCAAAATATGCAAAATTTGGAGGGATCAAATGTAAAAGATGGTGTGGGGAAATTTGGTAATTTAATAAACTTAATTCAATATCTGGCCTAAACCAAACACAAAACACACACACAACTAAAATGTAGATTATATTTCTTTTATAATGCAATGTTTTTTGCATTTACTTTTGCTTTCAACTTCACTATTTCATATTGTCTTTAAAAAGTCAATGACATTTGCCGAAAGTACACGTATTGTTCTCATGCACATCGTTCATTATGAGCGTTTCCGTCCTATCGCTTCCTAAATCCACCAGCTCAACAGACGGCTTCAGCCATGAGGAGCGCAGACAAGAAACGCACTGATTTTATTCTCATCAAGTGATTAGGTGATTGAGGTTACTGATTAGGTAAATACCATTTCGTTTTGAAGACAGCTGCTCAAAATACAATCACGCACTGATCATTTAATAGCAGGCTGAGAGGAGCCACGTGATGAAAAACGAAAGAAATGTGACACAAAGACAAGGAGGACACACAGACCTTTCCACGGTCGAAGTTCTGGATAATGGTGAGGTGCAGATACTCCTTCCTCTGCCACTCGCTCTGCATCGGGTAACTCAGAAACTCCCGCAAGGGCCTCTCGGACCACTCCAGCAGCTCGTCGTACAGCAGAAGTGTATATGAGGCCTCTGCACACATAAACACGTCATCATTTGTTAAGAGTATCTTTAAACCACCTTTAGTTCACGTCATGCTTGAGTACCTGTGTAATTCTGTGCTTTCAGATGCAGGTCATACAGCTTGTGAATGTAGCGGATGTACATTTCCTCTTTATTCAGCTCTGTTTTGTAGAAGTTCTGTGGAAGAGAGACAAAGAGTAGTGGAGTGTGGATACGAAGTGCTTTAAGTGCTTTTCAGCATTGATTTTCACTGTCAGTCTGGTTCCTATGAACAAATTCATATGGATAACCCAAGGATACCTGGAGAAAAAGTGCACTCAGTTTTCACTATGAATCAAAGCATCCTAATAACTTCCCAACACTTCAGTGTTGAACTAAGCACCAGAATGACATTATTCACAAACACTTAATCTAAAAGACGAAGACAAATAATGCCACTAAAGATTATACTTAAACATACCAGCAGACTGACTGTACAGCCAATCTTTTTTCCATCCACTTCCCCCAACTTCATACAGTCTCTGTAAAACAAAAAGAGTGTGTATCTGTGAACCAAAAAAAAGTGACTAAGGCAGGAATTAAGAACCATGAAAATGTTTATTTACATTTTAACTTCTGATTAGGTTGAAGTTAACTGAAACTGATATTTGTAATTTTTTTTTTCACCAATAAAAACCGAGATGAAATAATAAGTAGCTTCATTAACAGTATTTGTGTTACTCATTTCCATCACTATGGAAAAATACTACAATTTATTGCATTGGTAAGTAAATATATTTTAAGAAATAATAAGCATTTCGATGCTCAGCAACGTTCAACAGTTTGGGGTCAGTAAGTTTCTTTTTTTGTTATGTTTTTGATGCTCAACAAGACTGAATATATTTATTATCCATTATAGTCTAGACTTTTTAATGTAACATTTATTTGTATTATTTTCAGTTTAATTCGATTCCAGATTACCTTTTTTTTTTACATACTATAATTGCTAACTTTAGTTAATTTACACACACACACACACACAGAGGGGGTCAAAAGTTTGGAAAAAATTAAGATTTTAAATTTTTTGAAGTCTTCTGCTCAGCAAGGTTGCATTTAAATAAAAATACAGTAAAAACAGTAATATTGTAAAATATTATTACAATTTAAAATAACAGTTTTCATTTTAAAATTAAATTTATTCCAGTGATCAAAGCTGAATTTTCAGCATCATTAAGCATCAAATCTTACATGTCACATGACCCTTCAGAAATCATTCTAATGTGCTGAAAAGTTGCTCAAAGGTATGTTTCTTTTTTTTCCACTTTTCTTCAATTTAATCTATCCTTGATGAATAAAAGTATTATATTATTTTTGAAAGTACTGAACCCAAATCTTTGAACAGAAGTTTTTCAAATTACAAAAATGCTAAATTATAAGTTTTTTTTATCTTGTATTTATACTGTGTGCACATCTGTATAGCCGTGCATATTTCACCTGTAGTCCAGCAGTCGCTCCATGAGTCGTGTGACCGTGGCAATGAGGGATATCCCGCTCTCTCTCCAGGTCTCTCTCTCGATCTTCTTCAACAGACTGACAAGACAAAACAAGCACAACAGAGGAGGAGTCATACCGCTGTGCACCGTATGACCCATCATGCCCTGCACACTCACACAGACTCACACACACCTGTCCAGAAGAACAGTGATTAGTGATCATCTTACCTAGGATACGGACCGAACAGAGGAATTCTAGTCCAGAGCAGCATAAACAAAACAAATTCATATTAATAGATTAAATGTCAACAACAGCCACTCAAACTCAGTTAGTACAGTTAGTCCGGTTAGCAGTGAGAAAGAAAGAAAATGAAGAGAGATGCACAAGTTAATCAATAAAATCAGCTGCCACACCAAAATCCTAAAATCAATCAAATTATCAGCAACTGAACTTAACATTGAATTTAAATATCTTGCTTAAATATCTTGTATAAAATGGGCCTCAACTACAAAAAACTGCACTTATTATGCAACAGACTGTAAAACGGCTAATTTACATTATAAATTGTTATTATTCTACTATATATTTATTCATTCCATATATAAAACAGCCCTAATATATCTGCTATATATTTATTTACTTAATATCTAAAATAGCATTAATATTCACTTCACTCTCAGAAATAAAGAAACAAAAGCTGTCACTGGGGCGGTACCTTTTCAAAAGGTACATGTTTGAACCTAAAGGATTCATTTTGGCACCTTAAAGGTACATATTAGTACTTAATGTGTACATATTTGAACCTAATAGGTACATAAGTCTACCTTATGAAAAGGTACTGCTCCAGTGACGGCTTTTGTACCTTTATTTCTGAGATTGTTGAATATATTATTTGATATATGTTTATGTTTACATAGACCTACGTAGCTTCAAAAGCTGTAAACAAAGAACAGTTGAGGCTAATGAATACTTACAGGGGGAAAAATATTCTGATTAATACTATGCATGTAATCTTTAAAACATATTGAAAATACAATAAATTA
>JAUCMR010000091.1:2498049-2513041 GCA_032357425.1 Enteromius argenteus
ATAAATAAATAAATAAATATAAAATATAATAATATTATATTTTATATTTATTTATATATATTGTGTGTGTGTGTATGTATAATCTTCTCCTGGAAAAAACATTTTGCAAAACATCTTTTATTTTCCACAGAAAGCACAAAGTCATATGGAACGGAGGCAAGTACAATGACGACAGATTAGTTTTATTTTTGGCTGAACTATTGCTTTAATTAGCATCATGCAATCGCTCCACATTCAGTCAGCAGTTCTGTTGCCTCCACCAGAAAAGCAAACAGCTGACTTGTTTCTTTTTTTTTTTATTTTTTTATCATGTATCTTGCTCTAACTGCTACACATACTGTAAGAGGTCAGCAGAACAGCTGTGGTACATGACCAGTGACACAGCTCAATGCGGTATTACAGGATTCACTGATCTCTAGTGTGTAACGTCGAGACTTGTGTGTAAACGCTGGAGCAAACCGCCCTATTTCAGCGCGTGTAAATAGGCCATGAGAAGCTCACGGCATCATACTGGGCCTGTTCACAGGCTAAGCCTTCCCGAGGCTACACACATCGATTTATATACACTAATACAAGTTATCTGGTTAGATTTAAATAGGACATATGGAAAACTGGATTTTAATTGCAATTTTGATATAAAGGCTTTATGGACATGACTAAGCTACAAAAATGGGCCGTTCTGAAATCATCAGAACATTATTATAGTCTTTTATTTGTATAGCAAAAGATTCGTAAATGAAGTGATGCACTAATGGAGTGTGAGGGCTGACAATACAACATGACACAAATAACAGCAGCTCTCTGTGTCTGTGCATGTGTGTGTTTGTGACCTCTTTTAAGCCTGTTAAATCCACAAACACCTCCACAGTCTGCAATTACCAGAGCTGTGCCCGAAGCGCGCTGTTAAATTGGGTGTGCTGCAGGGATGTGTTTTCCGACACAGTTATTTAACTCTTACACTTTTTAATGAGAAGTCACTTTTTGAATTCAGGCCCTTTCGAGGCAAAAAGGAGCATGCGGAATGAATTAAGTCTCAGCCAGGACAATTTGCCATTTGACATACAGTTGCTCTTAAATCGCTTTCGTTGCAGAAAAGCCAACAAGACATTTTGACAGCTGTACCTTATGAACGATGAGCTCGTGGGTGCCGTCGGGAAGAGTCCGCCCGTCTTCCTGCATTAGAGGAACGAATGAGAAGCCGAACAGCTTCTTTTCCCCCTTGTCTTTTGCTGGAGAACACAGACACTGTATGTTACAAGCCAAATCCGTTTAAAACCCCTTACCAAGAAAATACAGTTTTTATGCTGGAACTAAACATTGAAATTTAATCTGGAGCTATAGGCCACCACATGTCTGTGACTCTGAAAATATCAAGGGAAAATAGTCACAGACATAAAGTTAATGAGCAATACATGCTTTGTAAACCAGTCATCAAAATGTAATTATTAAATTAACAGATCATATTCCTTGATGACTACATTATCCAGTCTTTTGTAATTCTGAGGAAGAATGAATGGCCAATGTACAATTCTTTTAGTGCTGTTAAATGATTAAATAAAAGTGTTCGTTCACATTATATATGTATGTGTACTGTGTATATTGATTACCAGTGTTGGGGGTAACGCATTACAAGTAACGTGAGTTACATAATAATATTACTTTTTCCAAGTAACTAGTAAAGCAATGCATTACTTTTTAAATTTTAGAGTAATATAACTAAGATACTTTTTCAAAAAAGTGACGCCAGTTACTTTGTTTTCTTATTTATTGACTGACAAGTCTCCTGACTGTTGGGAGAAATCAGAAATACAGAGGAATTGTGTGCAGTGTGTGAATCCAGTGTAGTTCTAGACTAAATGTAAATGTGCATTAATCCATCTCACTCAAAAAACAGATTTAATATTCATCAAAACGAATTAAAATAAACTCAGAATATCTAATCCCATTTTATTAACCAATGTCTTTGCTGCTGACCTTTAATGATCCAGTTCAACCATACTTACAAGCAAAAACGACGTCAAAAACTATATTGTGCTTTATTGTTTTTTTTTATAGCTGAAGAGTATTGAACCTTCTTCTCCTGTATTCTACTTTACACATGTAAATTTACATTTTCTTCAGCCTGAGGTTTATTCCTGACACTTTTTGATGTGCTTTTACATGTGCTATAAATAGAACTTCTTATATTAAAAACAAACACTCAAGCTCTGCCTATATTTAAAAAGTAACATTATTATTATTTTATAATTATTATTTATATTTATGTGTTTATATAATAAATGCATTTCATTTACCATTTTATATATATATATATATATATATATATATATATTTAACATTATTATTATTTTATTGTTATATTGCTTAAACCCAAACTTTTGGATTTATTTTTTTCTTTGAGTCATGCAACGTACAACGTACAAAGTCAACAGCTTAAGTGTCAAGTAATAAAAATTTAAAAAAAAAAATCACAAAAAAATGTCTCACACATTCAAAAGTCAGCTATTGAATAATAGAAGAATAAAAATGGGTTGCACATGACCAGCGACATGGTGTTATTTCATCTGCACAAAACCAAAGCAGCTTCAACCAATCATTTGGCTCCAGCATCATAATGAATGAAAACCTTGATTCTTAAGCCTGAAACAGCACCAAAACCAATATGAATGTCATATGAATGAATGACGTCCTTCAGACGATTTGAGCACAGCACTGAATTAAGCACATATGCTTAACTTAAAATTATTTGCATATAAAAAAGACCCCCTAAACACCCCTTGGTGATGTCCACTTCTGGATTATACTTAAGTGGCCATTACTGATGCTCTGACTCACACGGTTCACTGCTTTATCTCCTGCACTCTCAACACTCATTTGAAATTCAGCCAATTTAACTTCCTCTCTCGAGCTCCGCATCTATTAAGTGTGGGAAACACCGTCTTGCCTCAGTCTTATGTGAATATGAAACGCATCCTAAAGCGAGGAGGAAAAAGAACAATGGTTTTTTCATCTTCGTTGGACTTACTGGAACAGTGGCGGAACTCGAAGCGGACGTGAGAGCCCCGGAACATGTCGACTGGGATGGGCAGCTTGATTAGCTCCGCCCAGCGCGGGCTGTTGTTGTGGTAAAGCACGAAGGTGTGATACTCGTCTCCGCCCGGCTCGCCCGAGCCCACGGCCACAAACCCCTGCAGAGAGACACATTTGACAGAGACTGAGTGCGAGAGGATACGGAAAACCACAAACCTCTTACCGCTCTACCTCGATGGCTGTTCGTCAGCCGTGACTGTGAAAGCTACGCCAGATTTAGATGAGCTTGACACTGAGGAAGTGATCTTTAATGCCGTTTCATATTGCCTCAGCAATGCATTTTTAGTTCTGGCATCCTGGATTGGCTGTACTCGTAAGAATTATGAGATTAAAAACCTTGAGGATCTGTCCATCGGCGTCCAGCGCATAGACGGTGACCTCTACGTTCCTCGCCACGCTCTTCCCTCCTTTCTCGAACTCGCCCTTCTCCAGTGTTATGTAGAGATCGTTTCTCATCTCACCTTCGAGAGAACAACATATGTGAAAAAAGGTTTTAAATAAAAAAAAAGGAAAATGTAAAAAAAAAAAAAAAAAACTAATTCTATACACACACACACACACACACATATATATATATATATTAGTGCTGTCATTTTATTAAAAAAAACGACTAATTAATTGCATATTTTTCTGAAATTAATTGCGATTAATTCCAACTAACAGTAACGTTTTTAAATACACTTTTATATTGCAATAATTTCACATTCAAACATTAAATTAATGTACAAACAACATAAAGACAGTACATTTTTTTTATTTGTATAATAGCATCTTTTTTGTGACTGAAGGCCAGCATTACTCTGATGTCTCTGGAATAGTTTTTTCCCCTAGTAGCTATTTAATCATTGAATAGCCATTCAACATTACAAAGCTATCTCATAAAACCATTAAACCAAACAATCTTCACATAAAACCACTATAATACCAATACTGATTTCTTTATAAAATTGTCCCCCCTCCCAAAAAAAAGTTTTAACCATTGACTATAGTCTTAAACATTACAGTATACTGTAATCGAGAGCTATCAATTTTAACATTTAGATTTAAAAAAAAAAGAACTTCTAATTTAAGTGAACTTAAAACAATCTTCACATAACCCATTACAATAAATGTCATACTTACTTGTGCACTTCAGCAGAAATATACAGAAATTTAAATTATCAGACACATTCTAAATTAAATATAGATGAATCCATAAAGCTATCCAAAGCTATAACATGACACAGAAATGATAACGTCAAAACACTTTTTGCTGAGTTTAACTATATAGTTTCTACTCTTTGGGTAAAATGCTTTGATCAGTGAGGGTCTTAAATCACCTTCAAATGGGATCGAACCTACAACTGTTTGCAATCCAGAACCCTTATCAAGATTTGCACCAAGAGTGCATTTTCAGCATGGATTTTCAATGTTAAAATGAAACCATGAGTCCCAATGGATGCTTCACACAGACGGTGAAAAAAAATCCAACGACTTTTTACTATGTACATTGATTTTTATGCTGTTTGCTCAGCAGGAAAACCCACAGACCAATAAGACTCAAGCTTTCTCTCATGTTTCTAGAAGTCAAATTGATTCTGGAATGGAAAGGCACTTCACACCGATTGAACAGAAACGCAAAAGCACATCTTTCCTCAACAAGCTCAACACATTTTTATCACTACAATGACATAGGAGCACAAAGTTCATCTCTCCCAAATGTCCTCAGCAGGTGCATCCTTTGACTCACAAATAAGGCCGCTAACAAATGAACACATTCGCTATCAAACAGGAAGTGTTATCATGCTTACACCTTGCAATCTTTCATGGCCCACCCGTGCTTCAACACCCTCACCTCAACAGCTCTGCACGCACATTTTCACATGGTGCAAATGCAAATGTTACGGCCAAATATTGGTAATGGTTCAGTGCAACCACATTTATATGACGTATCACTCGTGTCGAGGAAACAAGTATAGGACCGTTTCCTGACACTACAGATATAGGCAGATGCATGCACAGTTGCAAGCTATTTTTTCACTCTTTTAAAGCCTGCAAGCGGAGAGGGGACAAAGAACTTGTACCACCGAGCAGAGGAAGTGTGGGTTCCTGTAAATGTGTGCAGTCCTATTTCAAGACCCAGATTAAAACCAGTAGTCATGCCAACTAATAGCCATTCAACAGTTGCTGTAGCAACAATCAGACCAAAAATAAGTAAATAAATAAATAAAAATCAAAGTGAGTTCCCTGGAAGATAGAAACTGGACTATATGTGAACACACATTGAGAAAGAAGAGAAGATCAGCCTACAGCAAAGAACTAATAATAAATGGGGCAGCCATAAGGCACGGCTTCTGCCAGTGACGGCACATTCATCCAAGAGGCAGCAGACAGGCTGCTTGTGCAACCAAAACATCTGGGTCAGTAATGGAAAGACGGCGAGAGAAAATAGTCTCAGACGCACACAGACTGCCTGATGAATGCCGCACACAAAAATGGCAAGAGCTTCTCCAACCTGCAAGTTGAGTCTGATCAGCTGGTTTTTACAGGAGTCAAGGTACACTGGATATTATGTAGAGTGAGGCTAAGTTATATAGCACCAAAAGTTTTGTTCCAGAAAATAAACTCTAAATTCTAAATAAATATCTAATTTTATATATCTTATACACATATTTTCCCTTTATTTTGGTAGTTTGGAAAGACTTTCTACAGGCTACAATTAGAGATTTATGGAGGATGCAAAAACAGTTTTTTAATGCATTTTGTGCACTGTTGATGTTTAATATCGATAGCTTACCAAAACACTACTCATTTATTAATTTATTTAGAGGACCAGACTTTATGCTGATATTCAAATGTATACATACATCATATTACAGAGAATGTAAGCTCAGCTTAATATGTCACTTTCTTTCTTATAGTTACACTATCATTCAAAAGTCAGTAGAGTTGTTTTTAAATAATAATAATAATAATACTTTTATTCAACAAGGATGCACTGAATTGATTAAAGGTTACTTTTATAATGCTACAAAATATTTATATTTCAAATAAATGCTTTTCTTTGCAGCTTTGCATTCATCAAAGAATCCTAAAAATATATTGGTATTTCCAAAAATATCATATTTTTAACATTGATAATAATAATAAATGTTACGTTAATACTCGGCCTATTAGAATGATTTCTGAAGGATCATGTGACACTGAAGACTGGAGTAATGATGCTAAAAATTCAGCTTTTCATCACAGAAATAAATAACATCTTCATATCCATTCAAACAGAAAACAAGTATTTAAAATTGGAATGATATTTCACATTATTACTGTATTTTCAATAAAACAAACACAGCCTTGGTGAGCATAAAGGGGAATAAAAATAAAAGGGGGGGAAAAAAAACACGTAAACCTCCAGACATTTGAATGGTTATGTATATAGCATACAAGGTAAAAATATGTAGATTTTTAAGCAAAAATGATTTTCACCTGGCATGATGACATCAGAGAAGCCCAGTTTTTTGGTAATGGACACTCCTCTGGTGAAGAGCACCATGTATTCTCTCCGCAGCTGCTCGATGTCGCCGTGCAGCAACTGAAGAGCCACCGCCAGACCTGGATTGAACACACATCCAAACTCATATTCATTTTTAAACAAACACAGCATAATATGAGCTAATTACAGATAATTATTCACAGCTTTCTTGAATCAATCACTTAATGCACGGACCTTTACCCAACAGACCGACACTGAGAAAACTTTGCACCTGCACATGATGAATATTCACAGGTATTCATTGGAGAGGGCATGCATATTCATTAGAAAGCTCTGATTATAATAATCCTCCCACACGCGACTCACTTGTTTTGAGAGGCTGTGATAAATGTCAATTTTGCCTGATTGTATTCTGTCCAGAAGAGTTTTGGCAGTGTTTCTGGTTAATATCTGAGTGGTTTGTATTTGGATAAACGACGCTTTTTTTGTGACAATGGTAATGAATATTCACACGTAATGATGCGAAAGTGATGTGATGTACCGGAAAAACACTTTATCAGCCCAGAAATGCCTCATGTTAAATTTCTAACCACATGAAAATGAATGAAATGATCTATGCCAAGTACCAACTTTACAGGAAATCATACCCTTACAGGGTTATTATGACCATAAAACATAGATAAAATCAACCACTAAACCTATCGAAAGCAATTCAGTTACTTGAAATTTAAATTAAATTAAATATTAGATTATAATTAAATCATAATATTAAATTAAATTTAAAAATATATATTTTTTATTATGAAATTATTTCAATTCAGCATATTCTTTAAATGTAAAAGTGAAAGTTTTCTTTTCGCCTGAGCAGTCAGGTTTAAGTTTTGCTGAGCTTTGGAAAGGTGTGTGGCTTAGGATGGAAAACAATCCAATAGGCCATCGGTACGTGACTGTAAAATGATTAAGCAAACACGCATCAGGGTCTGTGCTCCCGCAGCTCTTAATAACGTTCTAAAGCAGCACCGAGGTTGATCATAAACCTCATCTGGCACATACTCAATGGTGAGGGCTTTATGTTGTATAATCGCTGTTTGATGGCACGGGGTCAGAGAAGTACTGTTGGAGAATTATTCAATAACTGAGCCCGCACAACGTCTCCATTAATCACACAGACAGATTCAGAGCATGCATGTGGGAACTGAGCCAATCGAAACCCACCCAAATACAAATTGTATGTTACTAGCATGTACTTACCTCTAAGCAATTAGAAGACAATGATTAATAAAATGTTGTATGCAAGTGATTTGAATGGATAATGCATAAGATATTTAAGTCATCATATAAGTAAGATGCATCTATAGATATTAAGGTATAAAATCAAGGCAATTGGTAATAAAAAAAAAACAATGAAAAAGGAAATAGAATACATTTAAAAAGTAAACCAATTAAATTAAAAATTAAATTAAATTAAAAATTAAATTAAAAATTAAAAATTAAAAATTAAAAATTAAAAATTAAAAATTAAAAATTAAATTAAATTAAATTAAATTAAATTAAATTGTTTCCAATTAAGGAAACATTTGGCTCCAATTAAGACAATACTTGAAATAAAAATAAAAATTAAATTGTTAAATCGAATGTTAATGTAAATGTTAATCGAATAAGATTAGGTTTAAATACTAGAATCAATAAACTATAAATAATAAATATAAATAAAAAACAATTAATTCTAAGCCCTATCAGATTAAATAAAAATAATATAGAAATAACATCAATTCAATTAAATTGTCTCTAAATTAAGAAAATTTCACTGTACATATAAAATGCTCTCTAATGTGACTCTATAATTACATTCCAAGTACAGTTAATTTATTTTCAGTCCATTATCATAATCATTATCATAACGTTTAATAAGGTCCTGATGAAGCGGTTTCTTTGTTCAGCTCAGCGTAACTGATGTGGTAGAGATTAATCTAATAGAAATGTCACAGCTGATGACTGTGTATCACAGTAAGGATGTGATCTTGTTTCCACCGCATGAGCAGGCATTTAACAAACCTGAAATTGAATAATTTCATACATTAGCAGAAATCATATCTTTGTTCACTTGGATAAAATCTGAAATTTAGCAAGATGCAGCTTTTGTGAGCATTACTGTTCATTGTTTGGTGAATAAGGGACTATGAGTCAATTAATGTATTCCCCTGCTTTTGCGACATGCTTATTTAACAACGGATGTGGAGGTGCAGCATACAGTAACCAGCTCTTCACAGAAAATGCAGAAATTGCAAAAAAAGCTGCAAATCTACCATCTGGATGCTTGCGCTTCTTTATGTGCATATCTTTTTTTTCTTCCTCCTGCCGGAATTAACTTTTTTATCATGTGTAGCTGTTTGGATAAGCCACCCTGAGGGTCTTTTCATGCTTCTTCAGATCTAAAATTATTAACTTCGAGTCATCATGCAAATGAGGTTTCTGGGAGAGCTAAGCATCTTTATACCACCGCCAGATAGCACTGCTGGCGAACCTCGTACACAAGCATTATGCTGAAAATGGGGGTTTTTCAATACACTTTTGAAGGTTTTATTGTCCCTGAAGACCACTTATAATGTTTAGCAAAGTTTCATGCACCTAAAACAGTCTTAATTGGGGTTTTGGTGACCATTTTCCAGCCTTTGACTGACCTTTAGAATAAAAAAAGTCTGTTACTGTACCTTTAAGGGTATATGCAAATGACCTCTTAAATGATTGGCTAACCTCCTTACATGTTACAAGCTGCTGGACATTAAAATAGACGCTGATATGTAAACGTGGGTGGACTTATGTTAATTTTGCAATGTCATAGCCATGACAATTTCTGACCTTTTTATGGAAATTGTTTTTAATAAATGGCTGGAATGAATCTCATGGTTGTGATGGTTACCTGTGTTGGATCCTGAGAGGTTATATCTGGAGTTGACTTTCTTAATGATGTTGTCGTGAATCTGACTCCAGTCGCTCTCTGTGTTGCAGCTGCAAAAGAAACAAGGACAATCAGAGCGCTGGATTCAATCACAGAGACACACAGATATAAAGAACAGCAATCATATTAACAGCCTGAAGGACTGGCCACGAGCCAGCTGATAATGTGTGAGTGAAGCGGAGATCTGGAGCCAAACACATCTGTCTGCCGTCCGGTGCAAAGTAGGCCACAATATTACAGATCGTTCAGACACATTTGCATTTGTATTTCAGATACCAGCTCTTTAGATTATATATATATATATATATATACAGTATATACTATTTTCATGGCAATTAAATCAGATTTTAAAAATATGGTTTTTTTTAAAATTGTCATTTAAAATGGCAAATTTTAGATATGACATGTCTACTTGAAATTACACGTAAAAATACACAATTTTCAAAAGGTTTCCTGTTGATTAATTACTAAAATCCTTTAAATAACTTTCTGAATAACAATTTTGGCTCTGTATTAAATGAAAAATATAATTAATTATAATTATAACTTTTTTAATGATTTTTTTTTTATTATAATATTTTGTATTATTTTTAAAAATAATTTTTAGAATTGTAATTGATGACTTTTATTAACATTTATTTGTTTGTTTATTTGTTTATTTATTTGCTTGCTTGCTTGTTTGTTTCATAACACATTAGAATAGTTTTCATGGCACATTCTGGATTAAATATTTTACAAAAGAAACAAAAAATGTAATCATGTTTAAAAGGAGATATATTTTATGTATAAAGAAAAATGCACATATGTACAAACCCACAAAATATTCATGTTAATAATTTACTAAACAAATTCATAAGCTTTCTGAATAAAAATGACTGGCTGACTGTTTGAAATGAAATAAATACAATGTATGATTTGTTCAGTACAGTACTTTTAATTTTTCGACATCTTTACTTATTTTGGTGTTTCATGCATTGTCATCATGGCAATTTTTTCTTTTCTGGACATCACAATTAAATTTAAATTCCCTTATATTCATTGAAGAGGACTATTGAACATGAACATGACATTGACTAGGCAACATCATTCGATCTGACCAATCAGGGGAAACAGTAAGTCTGAAGTCTGTGTGTGTGTTTGTTTTGCTATATTTGTCGAATATAAATGTCCCCACAAAGACAGTAAACTCGACTTTGTGAGGACATTTGGTCGGTCCTTATAAAATAAATAAATGAATTCTAAATGAAGTTTATCTTAAAACGTAAAAATGCAAAAAGGTTTCTGTGATGGGTAGGTTTAGGGTAGGGTGATAAAAATATTGTTAGATCAGTATAAAAAAACCGGAAGTCTATCAAAGTCCTCACAAATATAGCAAAACAAACATGAATTTGTGTGTGTGGAGGGTCACTTACGCATAGACCTTCAGCAGGTGGTCATCTTTGGAGTCAGCAGTCAGAAGATCAGCGATGCTGACCACAGCACAGCCGAACGGACGCCTGTACTGTACATTACACGTGTTCTTCTTCTCTCCTGCACCCATCCTCCCTACACACACACACACACACAAAACAATCAGTGCTCATCACACGCCTGCAGGCTCTTTGGCATCAGTAATTATTCAGTGGAGAAATATCGGCTTTTACCAATCCTAATGATGTGTACCACAATATACACGTCTTTCCTCAGGTCACCGCTGCCCAGATCCTGAATAAAACATCAGCGACAGTTAATCAGCACCGATTACTCTGCATGATGACTCTGGCTGAGATTTCATCTCGACACTCACCACAAAAAGAGTGCATTGTCTTTCAGTCTTCTCGGGAAACTTGGGCAGACCGTTTTTATTGAGTTTAACAAAGAACCTTTCACTGCAAAACAAAGAGAGAGAACAAGAGAAATGCTTTCAATTTATACAATGAGTTTATTCTGCCATTTAAAAAACACAGAGCTCCTAAGCAATTGCATTTTCAAAGCCTGTGAGGACCAAATACTGCATGTACCATTTCTGGCAAAGCAGACACAATGCTGTTAAATTTACTTATAAATATTTACCGAGCAAAATCTCATACATATCATAACACATCATAACTGTCAAGAAACTAAGAATTTGTTAAGTAAAGCACGCTATTAAAACAAAACAAGCGATAAACAACAAAACAAAAGCAAAACAAAACCAAACAAAAGCTAAACAAACCAAAGCAAACAAACCAAACAAAACCAAAGCAAACCAAAAAACAAAAGCAAAACAAACCAAAGCAAACCAAACCAAAAACCTGAACTAAACTAAATCAAAATAAAACAAAAACAAAGAAAAGCAAAGCAAAGCAAAACAAACCAAAAACCTGAACTAAACTAAATCAAAATAAAACAAAAACAAAGCAAAGCAAAGCAAAACAAAACAGTATTTGGTAAGGTACTTTTATTACCAGTTTTTTTGTTTTTTGACTGATTTTAATAATAAAATATCAATTTGGGACAATAACCACCGTAATAACATGCTTTTGTACATGTACCATGGTCATAATATGTATACTGGATAAATATTATGGTATAAACATGTTGTGTAAAACAAAAGCAAATTCAAATTAATTCACAATCAAATTAAATCAAATCATCACACACACAACAAACCACTAGGAGAAAAAAGTACAGGTACCACAATACTTTTTAGTAAGCTTCTGTATTTGTAAATATATGCATCCTGCTAATTAGAGAAATGTACACGTAAAACATGAGCTGTCAAATGGGACAGGCACTCATGTCCTTCACCCTCCAAACTCATAATCCACTTACATGACTTTCACAGCTCCATGATAAAAAGACGAGTGGCCCTATAAATGAACCCCAACAGGAACAATAGCTGGCAATAGAAGTCGAGCAATCCACTCAGGAATACACACACATTCATGCACGGACTTGTATTAAACCGGCCTTTCACACAAACACCATGTAATTAACTGAGCATTGTTGGGATCCCGGCGTCCCATCACCAGAGGCGGGAGCACAAAAGCTGTTTTGGCCTTTGACACGCAGCTGCAGGGCTGTGATGGCTTTCTGAAGAGGCGTCTGTGGACACTGGGATATTGCTATCGGCAGATATCACGCCAACATTTCCATAACACACAGACGGGCGGCTTTCTTTCCCTCTCACCCCTGAATTTGATATTTCCTCCCTTGATGCTGGGGATTGTAACAGGACAAGTTCAAATGGGACCCGATACGAGGCCCCGTCTCCCCTCTGGATAAATCGGCACGGCCGGAAAAGTGATCCCTGTATGTCTGAGTGGATATATTAACCGTGCCACAAAGCGCTCCCATGGGAACCGAGGGGGAGCCGTTACCCAGAAGGCTGTCAATCAGCACTTTGTACACATCCTGTGGCAGAAATGAAGTGAAACACAGATAGACGCTTTCACACATGCTTCACACACTGACACAAGGGGCTTTTGGTCACAGCGCTCAGACAGTCTAAAGAAAAATAAGTACAAACAGCATCATTGGCTTTTTGGTAACATGAGCTGCCTAACACCAGGACTGATGCTGACTCACTATGATACAAATATATCTTAAGAAAATATTATTTTGAATAAGAAAACTGTATATAATAAATTAACATAATTAAATAACATAAATTAAAAATTTTTGAACAAACTGAACAACTAACCTAAAAGTAATCATTTAAGAGAGTTAATATAGCCAGATGCTAAATTACAGACAGATAGAAATAAAAATGAAATATGTTATAAATAAACAAAAGCAATACTAGTAGGCAACAACAAACATAAATGTTAAATGTAGATGTTCATTTCAAACTCAGAAGTATGTAGTATAGTCAGTAATGTGCAGCATTAAATGCATTTAGTGTAAAATTTTCGAATTGGGATGCAGCCCTAGTGATTGTGGGTAATCTGGGCAGCAGTGAGATTAAATCCACAGGAGTTGTCAGGACGGACATTGAGCAGATTTGAAGCTGCAGGCGAGTCTGGCAGAGACTGAAAAAAAACCGGCAGCCACTATTCCATAAAGAAACAAAAAAGACGAATAATTAACTGGAAACCAGCCAACTGGGCAGGTAGGGAATTGGTGATGGATCAGAGCCACATTAATATTCTCCTTCAAAACTACAGACAGGGACTGAGGGGGAAAAAAACTCCAATCAATGAAGTGAGGGAAAACGCTGAGACAATGTGAGCAAACGCCAGCGAGCAGCTGCTGAGACGGTTACAGTCTGTAATTAACCATTAGATGAGATAAACAGGTACACACACACACACAGCCTCCACTGCAGGTGTGTTTCCCCGATGAAAACTGTTTATTTGTTTTTCATCTGTCTGGCAGCAGCCAGGAACAAACACAGGTGGAAGTACATGTAATGAGGTTATGACTGACGAGCACATCCTGGATACAAAGAGGATATTTTTTTACAAAAGTGACTTTTTTTATTAGAAAAACGCTATGAAAGCTTGTTTAGACCACAGGATTATAAATAAATTAATAAATAAAATGAAACTGACTTTTTGGCTCACGATTCAGAAATTTTTATAGAGTTTATAGAATTCAGAATTGAGATATAAATACAGAATTGCGAGATACAAAGTAACAAAAGTTCAAACTGGGAGATATAAAATTGCAATTGCACAAAAAAAAGACAGAATTGTGAGATAAAACGTTGCAGTTACCTTTTCCATGGCGGGTAGAAAAAAACTGAATTGCAAGACAGTCATAACTGCAATAAAATTCCAAATTTTGAATTTATATCTTGCAATTCTAATTATTTCAATTCTATTTTCTTCTCTTAATTCTTAAATACAAACTCAAAATTGCAAGAAAAAAGGTTACTTCATAAGAAAAAGACACGCAGGTAAAAGACTCAATGACCTTTTCTTGGCGGGAACAGGCTTCCATTTAAATGCTGTTCTTGTGAACTTTCTATTCCTTAAAGAATTCTCAAGAATCCTTCAATGTTGATAACTGAAAGAAATGTTTCTAGAGCATCAAATCAGCACATTAAAATGATTTCTGAAGGATCAAACGAGCAATGATGCACAGAAATAAATTCCTTTTAAAAATATATTCAAATGGGTAACAGTTTAGACTGTATTCATATTTTACTACTTTTTAATATTACTACATTTACATACCTGTCAACATTTGTGTACAACAATACGGGAGCAAGGGGCGTGTCTATGAGGGAAGGGGACTTTTTTGCAAGAAATATAGCTAGTTTCCACGGTAACTGCAGTAAACAAAGCATCATAGCACCATTGAAACTTGCAGCTTTGTATTTAATCAATTAAACCATAGCCTTTTGAAGTGTAAGCTTTATCTAAACTTACGTGTTTATTTTATTTATTTATTTATTTTTTTACCAAAGCACCGTGCTGCGTCCGAAATCGTATACTGCTTAAGTAGGTACTACATTTAAAATTGAACGTACTACCCGACCGTTAAAAAGTACGTTCTATATAGTATGA
>JAUCMR010000091.1:2532181-2544840 GCA_032357425.1 Enteromius argenteus
CTGCCGGACTTGGGACTCGAACCTGCAACCTTTCGATTACAAGCCCGACTCTCTAACCATTAGGCCACGGCTGCCCCCATTAATTAAAAAAGGAATGGTAAAAAATTGATAAATAAAAATGAAGTAAAATTAAAGTTATAAAAATGATTAAAAAATTAAATAAGAGTAAAATAAAATTGAATAATCAAGAAAAAATAAATAAAAAGTGTAAAATAATAAAAATCCATAAAATGTTTTGTTAAAACATTAGAAGGGTAAAACATTATTAGAAAGAAAATGAGGAAAAAGATAGTAAACAAATAGATAAATCGAGGTTAATAGAATAAAAATTATATTTAAAAATAATAAAAGTAAAATAAATTAAATTACAAAAGAAAAAATAAAATGAAAATAACGAAAAAATAATAAAAAGAGTAAATCAAAAATGCATAAAATAAAGTACAACAAATTGTATAAATAAAACAATAAATCAGAAATTAGAGCAAATATTAAATAATCAAATAATAGTAAGTGTAAATAAAAATAGTAATTAAAATATTAAATTAAAAATTAAAAGGGGAAAAAATAAAATTAAATAAAAAAGGACATAAATAACAAGAAATAGTAAAAATACAATAAGATAAAAAATAAATACAAAAAGGGCTAATTAAATAATTAAATAAATTTCATTGCATTCTATTAAAATTAATTAAAAATTAAAGAGCAAAATTATAAAAATTAGGAGCAAAATAAATAAAAAAATAAGAGTAAAATAATAAAAAAGAAATTGTCGAAATAAAAATTAAACAGGGTAAAATAAAAAATAAAATGAATTCGGAAAAATAAAAGCAGAAAATATAATAGATATAAAAACTAAAAACAGTAAAAACTCAGGTATTGCTTCACAGAATACAGGCAACAGATGCAGACAATCTTTTTTGGCATTAACAATAATCTTGAGTCGCATCCCTCCTGAGACATTCACACTTCTCAGCCCTCCAGCAGGCATTTGGTTTATTTGGGCAGCATTGTGGGACCCCACACGCTCCCTTCACATTGTGCCTGTGTCATTTACAGCCCTGAAAGGGCAGATTTGCTCTGGCGGTTTATCAGAAATAAATGAAGCGACTGGCAAGCGGTCGCTGGCTGAGAATTGCCTGTTATCTGTGTTTCAGATATCTAAAGGTCAGAGAAATATCATTTGGTGTCTCACAAAGAGAATAATCACAGACTCTCCTCTTTCTTGATGGAGTCAGAGATGAGATGAGTGCTGTATTGTGTGTGTGTTGACCATCGAGAGCATCAATTCACAATTTGAGCATCAAATCGCTAAGAGGACAAAATGAGAATGAGTCAATAACAAAATATTATATAATAAAAATTATTAAAAGTGAAATACAAATGAAAAGAAAATAATGAAAAGAGTAAAATAATAAAAATACAAAAAAAATTAATAAAAATTAGAAGCGTAGAGGAAAAATAAAATAAAGAAAAAAGTTTTTAAAAAATGTGGCTAATGAAATAAAATTAATAAAATCAAATTAAAGAATAATAAAAGTAAAATAAATAAATAGAGTAAAACATAAAGAAAATGAAATTGAAAAGATAGAAAAAAATAAAAAAGTAGAAAAGTATTTTAAATATAAAGTAGAAATGAATATAATAAAAATTATAAAAAATAAAAATAGAAATAAAAAGAGTGTCAAAGACTTCCTCCTTGCAGGGACTGTAAAACGTGTGTTTTTGAGTTAAAGTGTGATATAAATGAAGGAGCGGGAGCAAGCGGTGTCTCCACAGGCCGGAGTAAATCATACATGACTCTGATTAAATCAAAATATAGGTCAGACATCTTAAGCTGCCCACTTCACCTCATTCTGTGCTGTAATCTGCTCTCTGCTTCTTTTGCCCCTGTGTGTGAAAGAGTGTGTGAGAGTGAGTGTGTGTAAGCATGTGTGTGTGAATGAGTGTGTGTTGAGGGACTGCAATGCGATCTGTTGCCGTAATGTTAGATTAAAGCTTTTTAAATGCTTAGAGCTGGAAAAGCACTGCTGGATAATTCACTATGATTTCACACTGGAGGTTCCTTAAATCATATCTGAATTGACTATAGCTGATCTAGACTCCGCTGGCATTGTTATGTGTGTTTTTCTCATGATGTTTAGTCACTGTGCTCTGACAAAGAGCTCAAATTACCAAGCACTCATGCCGTGTTTCTTCGCGTGGTTCCTTCATTTAGGAGGACAAAACAGTTTTGCTTCCCTATTCTTCTCTTTTCCTTAATATCCCCCTGATACTTGGCCTCTTTCTCATAAGAGAGATCTGGCCGTATGAAACTCTGATGTCCTTAGATCTGAAATACAGATTTATCACAGATTCTTCAGCCATATCACCATGTCTAAAACCAGATTCTGAGAAGCAGTCGACTTTAACCACTTCCTCTGTATCTTCACAGATTTGTGATTGTGAGAGCTCATTAATAAAGAACGGTACGACAGATAAGCAGCAATCTTCAAACTTCTCCTGAAGTGTCAATCAACAAATAATAATTCTTCTCATCAATCCTTTCATCCGGGAATTAAATGGATTTTATTATATGCAGAAAACAAACAAACAAACAAAAATATGTATTTATTCCTTATTACTACTACTACTACTGTTATTGGTACTTGTTTTCTATTTATTTAAATAGTACCTACTTTATCTACAGCAGAATTTAAAAATATATATATTTATCAGTGAAACAGTCAATAACAATAATATCAATATTAATATTAAGTTTATTGTTATGTAATTTGTTAATTATTTATAATAAATCTTTAATTATGGATACTTTTTATCAGTAAAAAATGTAAAAGTTTTTTTTTCATGACAGCAAAATTCAAAAGGAATATTAAATCAATTAAATAAAACATAAATAAAATGTAAAAAAAAATAATCAATATCAATATTTATAATAATTGTATCAATATTTATAAAATAAAATAAGAATTAAATATAATACAAACATAAAATAGAATTGTTGTTGCAGATTTTAAAAAGGAATATTCAGCAATATTTAGAATTCTACTAATATTTATTAAGTAAATAAATAAATGTATCAATATAAAATGTAATGCAATTAGAATGAAATCGAATAGAATAGAATAAAATTAAAAGAATAATAGTCAGAGAGTCAGAGTCCTGAGCATGTGTGAGCAGACTGTGACGAGGCAAGTTTAGCATTAAATCCTTTAAATCAAGAGGAGACCCTCGCCTCAGGACCAGGACACTCCAGAAACCACAAACTCACTCTCATACGGTCAGAACTGATGATCACATGACCTTTGTAATGTTTCTGGCTTTGTGCTGCAGACAACAGATTTTGAGGCTTGTTTACCAAGTTATGGTTTAAATCTGTCAAGCTGTGTTTCCTGAGCTGCTTTTATACATTAGCCTTTTATGTGGCCTTTGGTATTGGTCAAACCAGTCTTTCTGGCATAGTAAATGTTTTACCATGACCATTTCCACCGCTGCTGTGACCTTGTTTAACACACACTCATCTACGAGCACCGGCCACACCCAAACAGAGATGTGAGAGAACACAGACCGCATCAGTCTCTTACACACACACAGACTCACTCACTCAGACAGATGTCATTAAATACCCCACACTGCCTTGAGCTGTTCACACACACACACACACACACCAGAGGAAGGAATCCATATCTCATGATTGTCATACACAGTCATTATCATCACATCTGCTCACCGCTATTATTACAAACATCTCCGTCAGCGACACACTCTCCACCCACAGGGCTGAAGAACAAATGAATGTCCATCAGGAGAAATGACATAGTGACAAAACATTAGACCCGTATAATCAAATTGCAACTTTTTAACCTCACTATATTTGCATGAACGCTTTAGGTCTTTGGAGCAATATTTTTGTTTATGTGCGCATTCATATCTTTTCCTACCATTAAACTTTCATGAAGGAACAGTGCTTCGCTGCTAAGTGAAGGAAGTTAACCTTGGCCAAATTTAAAAATGCTGACAGATAGTTTAAAGTGTCTGTGTTTCTGGGAAATAAAATAAACTAAGAAAAATAAAAAGTTTTAAAGCACATTATAGTATTAGAATTAAAAGGTGCCAAATGTCAAAAACACACAAACAATCATGTTAAAAATGTAAAGAATGCTCATGGATAAAAACAGCAAAATGATGATTATTTATAACCTAATAAAGTAATTATATATTATTTGTTGATGCAATTCTGTACCAAAAGGACCTCTAAATGTTGAATATACAGTAGTCAACAAATATAAATGAATAGAACAAAAAAATAACAGAAAAACAAACAAATAATAATAATAATTTAAAAAAAATAATAATAATAATAGAAAAATCTAATATTAAAAACAAAATGAAAAAACACAGTGAGGTAAAATAAAAATCAATTCTAATTAAATCAAATTGAGTTAAAAATCGAATCAAATCAAATATGAAATGTGAAACATGGAATTAGTGAAATTAAATATGAAATAAAACATAAAATTAAATCAGTTCAAATCAAACCAAATTTTGCGTACTGAAAGCATTTGTGACTCATAAAAACTGTTTCAGCCCATAGAAAATTAGAAAAACAAATCTCTTTCAGGGTTTCACAGACACACCTCACCTTTATATTGAGTCATGTGACTTTTCTTTTTGGGTATTGGTTTCTTGCATCAGTTAACTTTTAAAGGTTTGTTTAGGGGTGGCTGAAAGCTATGCATTTTGCATGTACTTATGTCTGGCTTTTATGTACCATGAGACAAAATACACAAATAACATGCATTAAGGTTGAGTGGCGTGTAAAACATTGTAAATCGATCAAACTCAGTGCAAAAATTTAATTGCAATTGTTGCATCTGTAACCCAGAACCGATTCAGCCAATCAAATAGCTCACACAAATGATTGACATCCCATGTATCCAATCAGCTATGTCATTATAGCTAAATGGAGGACAGAAAGATGAGTGCGGTGTGAGCATATTCGCTTCACAAACACACCTGAGCACACAAACACATGCGGCTCGCTTCACAGAGCAGCGAGACACCGAAGGCAAGAGAGCAAGGAGAGTGAGACAGCGCCGTCTCTCTCTCTCTCTGTGGTCCAGATGGTGGTCTTCACAGCAGAGAGGCCTGGAGACTCACTGGAGCATGTATCATCAGTGCAATAAGACTGAATGTGAGCTTATTCTTCAAAACAAGCATCCACGCTGCCGGACAGAGACAGAAGACAAGCCAACAAGGTCAGGCCAAATCAAATGCACTGGTTATCAGTAAGCGTGGCTCGGTGTTGGTGAGGAACACGGCTGTAACAGGTGAACCCATCAGTCATGGGACGCGTTTGGACGCCCATATGTCCAGCAACAGACCACACTGTGGAGCTGACGGGCAGCATGTGTTTGGACTGCTACAATGTCCGGACAGCTGCCCCAGTCACGGGTCAGGGCAACGTCAACATGAACCGCACCAAAAAACAAACAGAGCCACAGACTCGCATGCAGAACCATTAAAGGCATTTTTTCTCAATATTTAGTTTTTTTTTTTGTACCCTCAGGAATCTGGATTTTCAAATAGTCGTATCTCAGCCAAATATTGTCCTATCATAACAAACCTTAATTTTTCAGCTTTCAGATGATGTATAAATATAAATAGTATAAATTTAGTATAATATTTTTTTTTTATTTTTTATTTAATTGACCCTTATGACAGGTTTTGTTGTCCAGGGTCACAAATATGAAAATATATATGTGACAGTTCATACTTTAGAGATTTAAATAAATACAATATGTAAATAATAATAATAATTGTTGTTGTAAATTCAATAATATATTATAAATAGGATAAATGTTGCATGTGTATTATTATTATTATTATTAACTATTTTTATGAACAATTTCAGTTCAGTGCATATCAGTTATTGAACTTAAAACAATGCTCAAAAACAGCATCATTCATTTTTTATGAAATCTGTGTAATATCAGTCATCTAGAAAACAAGCTAAGGTTTAATACCTGGGCTTCAAATCCCAAAGTGCAGTGACATCAATTGTAAAATTAATATTTCTCTTAGCAATTACTAGCACCAAAATTATAAAACCCAGTGCTGAAGGATGCAGACTTGTGATTTTTGTGGTCAGTGACACAGGAAGGCAGCGTGAGTTTTTCGTGGTTGGCTGGCAGATGTAAATAGTGTTTTCTGTATATTTTAGCTCCAGAGTGATGCTCAGACAGCCGCGTGCTGCTGTTTACCCATCCATGATCAACAGCGAGAGAGAGAGACATTAAGTATCATCAGTCACGCATCAGCTAGTCCTGTTATCACCGTATGATCCGCCGCTAATGAACGCCCCATCGCCATTAGCTTGTTCTGGCATTACATGCTCGTTCCGTTGAGAAGAAGAGCAAGTGTCTGGAGAATGTTTCTGAGGATCAGAGCAACAGTCATCCTCAACAAGGAGCATACAGAATGTGATTCACAGATATTTAACTTTTTGCAAAATAAATTTTAATATAAGGTTTTTATTTCATGATTGTTCAGATAATTACATTTTAAATGTGTAGCAATCTATCTACTAGACTGTTTAACTTCTAAATTTTATATTTAGAAGTTAAACATTTATATCATTATATTTGAAAAATTATATAATAACCATTATTATTATTATTATTATTATTAAAGTGCCATTTCAATTAATACAAATAAAATCAATAATACAAACACGACTACTAATGATGTTAATAACTATTATTATTAACCCTAACCAAAAATATTATAGTATAAATAATATTTTTTTATAATTAATAAAACTTTATATTAAATTAACAACTTTGTGTGAAAAACACAGAAAACCATAATTCTCAAGCTTGACAGTCTGCTAACTCGCTCTGCATCTTTTTTGATATATCTGGGCTAAATATGTAAGACTGGGTTTAAGTTTCCAACAGATTCCAAGAGGAACACCACAGTCATCCAGCATGGCTTTCCGAGGTGGATTTATGGCCAAAACATCATACTCTTTTCCAAGTTGAGCTGTAAAGTGAAGTGGCGCAAAAAGCATGTCTAATGGACTTCACTCTCGCTCATTTTTTCCCTTTTGTGGAGAATTTTTCATCCCACTTCGGGTCCTAAGCCACTGGCACGTCAGGAGCGGCCGGGACATCTGCTTTAGCTTAAGAGAATCAATAACTGCCCCCTTCAGACTCACATCCATCCTAATACTCCTGAGCTCTCCGGGATGCAGGAATAACATCACAGCCGATAGAGACGGTGCCTGCCTGTTCGCTAAATACAAATCTATCCAATTCAGGATTATGCAAACATGAAACCCACAGCGTCTGTTTTCAAACCTTTCCCAAAAATGTCCGGAAAAAGTCTACGGTACAAGAAGATGAAAACAAGCCACGGAAATCTGCACATGTTAAAAGCTGACCTCTGAATGATGCACGTGGTTTCAAATTCCACTCAAGCTGAGAGGTTTGCATGCCTGGTTGTTTTGCCAGGCGGCCCATGCCGTTTACGGATCATGCAGGATTACTGCACAAGGTTGAAGTACGACGTGTGTTGCCTAAAGATGCCAACCAAAAAAACAAAAAAAAAACTGATAACACTTGGTTATTCTCACACAAATAACCAAATTTCCTCATTTCATCACGGAACCAAACACTTTTGCATATTTTCAAACAGATAACAGCATACTAGGAAGTGTGACAACTAGCCCCGGTGGTTTTATAACGCAAGATTACAGAGTCCAACTACATTGTAAAGTTTGTTGAGACAAACACTTATGCTGGCTTGAGAAAGCCTTGTCTTAAGTTTTGAAATAGCTTTGTAAGCTAAAAGTGTATCATGTATTACATATAAGAAAAACATAGTATTTCTTACACATTACTAGAATGATTTAACACGTTACTAGCAAAACTTCACATTTCTAGCATGTTGCTAACATGAATTAACAAGTTTTTAACATGTTTTACTTTGTTTCTAGCATGCACTAACATGTTGCTAGCGCATTATTAAAATTTAACACATGGCTTACATGTTTTTAATTTGTTGCCAGCATGCTTTACATTGTGCTAACACTTATTAGCATGTTGCTATTATGTTTATAGCATACTTTACATGTTTTAACATCATGACAATATTTAAACATTATGCTAGCATGCTTCCCCGTTGAAAAAAGCAGCATATGCTCATTAGGTAGTTTTTGAAGCTGAGATGAATGCTGATAACACTCATGAATGCTGAATGCCTATATTTGTTTTGCATTTTCTGATCATGTTGGATTACTGCACAAGGTTCAAGAATGGCATGCAGCCTAAATATGCCAAAAAACAAACCTGATAACACTCGGTTATTCTCCCACAAGTAACCAAATTTCCTCATTCCGTCACGGAAACAAACACTTTTGCTGAATATTTTCAAATAGATAACAGCATACTAGAAAGTGTGACAACTAGCCCTGGTGGTTTTTATAATGCAGGATTACAGAGTCTAACTAGATTGTAAAGTTTGTTGGGCTAAAATCTTTGTAACATTTTTAGCACAAGGCTAACATGTTTTCACATGTTGCCATCATGAGTTAACATGTTTTAACTTTACGCTAGCATGCATCCCTGTTGGAAAAAAACAAAACAGCATATGCTCATTAGGTAGTTTTTGAAGTTGTGATGCTGGTTTGAGTGGATTTAAGCTGGTCTTTAGCTGGTCCAGATAAAGGTAACCTTAACCAAAGATAACCTTAAGATCACCAGCCAATTTGGCTACAAAATTTTACAGTTCCCGGCCATTCATAACTTCTACTAGCCCAAAAAACCCCAAAAACAAACCATGGACAGCTGACTCCTTTTTTTTGTTGCTATTCTTCATATTCTCTGTGGCAGTCAGTTCACAGCAGTAATAGAAATTAATTTTGACCTTTTATGGGCATTTTTTCTTTATAAAGACATTTTTTTCTAAAATAAAGACATTTAATAAAGCCATTCTTCTAAAATCATTTGAGTCAAATTCTTACATTTAATCAGTCATTTATAATAATACATTTAGGCTGTTACTAAACAAATGAAACCAGTATCAAGAAAATTAATATTAGCAGAAAATGCATATAAGGAGGCATTTAGAAGTGCAGCACGTCAGTGTTAAGTGAGTCACTGAGATTGAACTGAATCATTTGCGGTTGATTTATTCAAGAAAAAACACTTATGTTCCTCAGAGACGCAAAACAAACTGTTGCTGTGTTTGGAATGGTTTTATTGGTGAAATAGAGCAAAACGTGAGTCTCTTGATATTGACTTATGGTTTATTGAACTGCTGCATAAAATCAATATCACATTTGTAACCATGATGATTTTTAAGAAAAAAATATTTCACTCATGTCGATATTGATATGAACGAATAAAATTTCCGGCCCCCTTATCTTGAATTGTGTGATCATTCTTAATTCATATTAATAAACTGAATCACGTAGTGAAAGAACGCAGTGTAAATGAGCTCACACACTAAGTTGGTCTAACCAGACTTCATGAGGTCATGCATGTAGGTGGGTTGTGTTTTGTTTTTGCAATATACTTGATAATGTCATGATGTCTCATGAGTTTGCACTAAGCAAACCACATTTGGTGGATGTTTATTTCAAAACCTGGCTCCAACATGCATGTTTAACATTTAGCTATCATGAATTAGCACACTGCTAACATGTTTTAAAACTATGCCAGCATGTTACAAGAAAAAGAAGCAATTGAAATATTTCACAAGTCAACATAATTAGGCTGACTAAACAGTGTTTCTGCATACAGTGCCTCTGAATGCAACTAGCTTGGCTAATTTATTCATTCTAGCTTCTGTATTAACCGAATTGATCGAGTGAAGCAAATGAAGGCTGAAAAAAACAAAAAACAAACGTGTCCCAGTTTCTAGCCCAAAGTGGGTCAACAGCAGCCATTTACACCCTATAAACATGTCTGTAATTAAATAAAGCTGATAGAAAACAGCATGGAGCTTGACAGGCGAGGTGTGAGGGGTGTAAAAGCTGGCAGTTTTATAGAAAAGATGGAAGAATGTGAAGTGTGGCCTGTGTTACTTCTTCCCAGCACAAACACAACAGCAAAGCCTCATCTGTGCAAGCATTTGACCTTTTCCTGACCCGATGCACCATGGAAATTAAAGCTTTAGTGTGCTACTTTACTGTCAGTGCACCCAAAACGTCCAAAACAATGGAGTGAATACATTTGCATAACTAACAGCTGGGATTGGTCTGAGGTGTTAGTTAGCTCAGCTGGACCGAATGCCCAACTGTCCCAGAATTCCTTTAGGGCAATGGACTCGAATGCCAAATGAACCTCTCCTCCAATGAGGAGCGAGGCTGAAACCAAACACTCACGTCCAGATGGGAGGCTGCGGTTAGTCTCTCCTCTGAAATCCGGTTGGATTCTCACAGGTAAATGCCTGGTAGGGCCCGTCCCAACCGCAGCTTTCAGTTTGAGGGTACGGGGCGATCATGAAGCATAATGGTGAGGTTCAAAGACGATTATGAAGCTGTGAACTTTGAGGTTAGGTTTCACTTCAAGGTTTTGTTTTTGAAGATGATTACAATACAGCCTAGATCCAAAGGTGACTGAAGCAGAAAAGCATGAAAAGTTGTGATATACAAAAATGTATTTATTGAAAAAATATATATATTTTTCAATATTTGTAACCCTGGACCAAAAAACTTAAATTACTAATTTATAGCAATTGTCAAAGATACATTGTATGGGTCAAAATTATTTTGTATGATTTATTTTACATTTTTCTTTTATGCCAAAAGCCATTAGGACATTAAGTAAAGACCATGTTCCATGAATATACTTTGCAAGTTCCATACCGTAAATATATCAAAAGTTAATATTTTATTAGAAATACGCACTGCTAAGAACTTATTCTGGACAACTTTAAAGGTGATTTTCTCAATATTTAGATTTTTTTGCACTCTCCTATATATATATATATATATATATATATAGGAGACACACACACACATACAGTAGTCAACATTTGAAGTGGATCATAAAATGTCCTAAGACAACAATGGGTATTGTTTTTGGTTTTGAGACAACTTTGATGACATATATATATATATATATATATATATATATATGTGCATTTTATTATTTTACACACACATATATATTATATTCCCCCCTCTGGTCCAGGCATCCCTGCCTCTGCTGTATTGTTTTTAACTAAAATGCTTTGACATCCTGTTCTAAATCAAATGATTCGCGATACGTGATCCAATTAAAGCATTACGAATCATTTTGCGACACAATTGTTTAACTGAGTTTCAAAAAGCTCTGTTGATACATTTTCAATTGTATTAAATTTCGTGACTTGACACTGGCATAAAAAGACGGATTTATCATTTATCAGAGAAATAAAATGCTTTTTCACAAATCGCACCCTGCACATACCTGTACATGCACACATTTCATTTTTAAAACCATCTGTCTTAATAAACACATTGGCCGCCCACACATTGACGCATCTCACCGGCATGCACATTACTACAAAACTGTGAATATGGAAAAAAACATGACAATAAGATTGCACTGAGACTGTGGCACTGCTTTAACTTGTGGTGGTCTAATTTTATCAGTGCTAAGTATTGCTTCACAGAAAACAAAATGCAGCGTTGTTTATCACCAACTGCTATTAGAGGACATCAAACGTATGTGACATGCAGCGTGCCCCATTTACACGTCAGTATTTATAGCATCTTTGCTCATTGTGCTAACCCACCTCAGCGCTAGCAACCATAAAACACAGACCCAGACCAGATGAAGAAAATATGCTGCTGATGTGAAAGAGCCTCTTTCTTATTTTAAACTAACTACTTGCATACTTTCACTTGCTAAAATGCCCCTTTGTAATTAATAAATGGCTATTTAAGAACGAATCAAGTTTTTTGAAGCTAGATATTGTACTGTACAGTTTAAAGACGGATGAAAATGTATTTTGTTCATATGTAATATGACATACCAATTTAGTTAGGAATAGTTCACCCATCATTTACGCACCTTCATGTTGCTATAAACCTATACACATTTCTTTTTGTTTAACACAAAAGAAGATATTTTGAAGAATGATTGTAAAAAGAGTTGCTGGTACCCATAGAAGTCAATGGCTACCAGCAGTTGTTTAGCTGCCAACATGGTAAAACTTTATTTCGATAATTCACTTTAGATATTCTACTAACAGTAAGCAACTTTACAACTATCTCAACTAGCAGTCATTAGAGAATTAGTAGACTGTCTGCATAACTTCTAACACTTTATTTTGATGGGTCCACAACATACTGAATATGAGAAACTTTGCAAGTATATGTAAACTTATTCTACTAACCATAAACCAACAGAAATAGTGTTCGACAGAAGAAAGAAACTCAACTTAAGGGTGAGTAAATGATGACAGGTTTTGGGTGAACTGTCCCTTTAAATTCACTTCTACTCTAAAAACAGAGTGAAATTTGCATTATTGACTTTTCTAGAAGATTATGATCGTTTTGGTCAATTCTGGTTGTCATTTCTCCTATATGTCCATCATCAAAGTGTAAGATAGCAGATGACTCACCATCAGGCCCGAGGCTTTATATATATATATATATATATATATAT
>JAUCMR010000091.1:2544940-2559470 GCA_032357425.1 Enteromius argenteus
ATATATACACACACATACATACATACATACATACATATATATGACTCACCATCAGGCCCGAGGCTTTATATATATATATATATAAAGAGCCGTCTGCATTTACTCACTATAACGCTCGACTTCCAGCAGGCTGAACAAACCCAAGTCAGCTACTTGGCCACACAAAGGAGATACATTACAGTCGTCGTCGCTGAGTGGCACTTCATTTAAGACTTAATTTGCACCCTGAGGGAAGTCAAATAAGGACACCAGGTGGAGGACTACCAGGGGGCGAGGATCTGCCCCAAATATCTGGGTCTCCAGCTGATCCAGGCTGCTTTCCGTACTGGGCAAAAGGACAGGCCTGACAGAGATTATTATGGCAAGCCAGCATCGGAATTTGACAAATCTGTGTCATGCAAACATTTTTTTGCGAACACTTCTCTTCATATTTAACAAGAAAGACCTCGTCTGTGAAATTAACATGTTTAAAGGGCAAAAGAAAGTGTCTGAACGTAAAACAAAGGGCTTGTAGCAAAGGAGGAAATCCCTGAATGCTCGTAAACTGTGTCGGATGCTGCTGCCTGAATGCTAAGCAGACCCCATTCAATCAATGATGAGAAGGAAAAAGGAGAACTCGCCTCTCCGGACGAACTAACTTCAAATGATGAGAAGGGAATGAAAGTGATTTTACTGGATTACTTCAAATCCAACCGAATCTCTTTGCATATAAGCAAAGGGCTTCAAAAGAGCAAATCATTCAGAAAGTAATGAATGCGTAAGGAAATGCGAGCTTAGAAAAACGGCACGCTTTGCTGTCAGTGATTAAGTACGATCAATCAATCAATCATAATAAAAAGAGGTTGCATAGTACAGCAATAAGCCATTACAGCTCATGGGGCATTTTTCTCTAAAATCATGGTAAAAAAAAATATATCCTCTCATTTCTTATTTCTATTGCGTATTATATAATAATTCAATATATTATTGTATTACTACTATTTAATTGCATTTATGATTTTTGATACATAAATGTATTTAAATTTTGGAATAAGAAACATCACAACATTTCTATATCTATATCATTTTAACACCATAAAAAATACAAACTGTACTATACTAAATAACTAATGTAATATATTTACGGTTGGAAAATTACAAAGTATCTTCATGGAACATGATCTTTACTTAACATCCTAATGACTTTTGGCATAAAAAAAATCATTTTGACCCATGCAATGTATTTTTGGCTATTGCTACAAATATACTGCAGCGACTCAAGACTGGTTTTGTGGGGCAGGGTTTCATAAAACAGCTTTAAAGCAACACATGAATACAAGACACAAGAAGCTTAAGATATTTATTTTCTTCCAAACCACTAAATAGATGTAAACTTTAGAACCTGAAGTGCATTTATTCATGAATGTCTCTTCTGTAATGGCCATAAACCAAAGTAACTGCACAGGTGACTAAATCTCAAATTAATGAGGCCAATACAGGTTCACACGACACGTACAAGACATATTAACAATCAGAAGGCTGTTAATTAGCCCTGCTGCCAACATGTAAGAAGAAATGCACCAAGTATAGGTGAAAATAGGAATCACAGTACTGTCCCAGTCCTGGACTTACTAGGGGAGTAAAGTGATCTAGATATAGCACATCATCAAGTGCATGAGAAAGTGTGGCAGCTAGTCTTAGCGAGATATGTTAAAGCAGCGAATTTGGTTGCCTTGACAGCAGCAGTCAGGCAAGGATGCGAGTGCTGTATCGCACCCCTGACAGCTTAGATAACAGCTAATGGCCTCTCAGGTCCACTTTCAGTTCGTTTTCCCCACGGACAGACCGGAGAAAATCTGTCGAGGCACGTACATGTGTGCAAGTGTCTGGAACGAAAGATATAAAAAAGCTTGTCCAATCTGTTCCAACTGGACTAGAAAGAAAAACTGACTGTCTGTTAAAGCGATAGTTCAACCAAAATGGAAAGTTTATCATCGTTTACTGACCCTGTTGTGTTTTCAGGTTGTTATTTCTTCAGTAAAAAACTCAGCTTATAGTGACCACATTGGACATCTTTAAAAAAAAAAGAACTATAAAATACAACATTTAGAGACAAGCCAAAAAAAAATGAAATGTTTCACCAGCATCACTAACATTGTTCTTGGAAAATTGACAGTGGAAAACGTCTTCAATTTTACTCTGTTCCTCACAAAACCTATTGCATGACTTCAGAAGACTTGGAATATATAGTGCACAAGTCACACAAACTATTTTCATGAAGCTTTTATGGTGTATTTTCGACCTTGACATTGTCAATTTTTCATAAATGTTCACAGATTCTTCAGAAAAAAAAAATTGTAGTTTAGCTTCTCACATTAAAAAAAAAGGTTTGGGCCAACATGACCGCAAGTAAATAAAGCTCATTTTTAAATTTGCGGTGAGCAAACAGTAATGTCACTAAGATGCACTCAGGAACTGACATTTTTAGTGCCGTCAAAATAAAAGTCTGATGCATCAGCTTTATAATTATAAAATGGCAAATATTGGCATTAGCATACCACTACTCGTCACTAATTTGCAAATGGTCATGAACTTGCACTGTACGTAAAAATTATTTTCTACTTTTGCTTCTCACAGAACAACATTTTGCAACAGCATACATTATTACACACTGTCTACACACACCCATGACAAAAACGTAATGTGTATCATTTGGGCTACAACATAATGACACCTCAGCACCACTGTAAGCCATGTTAACAGCACACGGTATCTCGTAACAGGTTTAACATCAGGGTCAGGGTGACAAGAGATCACAGAGGCATCTTTAGGGAGGAAGAACAAGCAGTGGGATACGGGAAACTCCAGGCGTTAGCCGTGAAGAAAGCGGCTTAATGAGGAACAACTCGGTGGGTATGAAGAACACAGAAGAGCTGGCGAAAGCTTGGCATCCTGTGTCTAAACATATGTTTGGCTTGTTAGGATGCTGCCACTGTGGGTTTAAAGGGAGCTCAGGGTATACAACTGGATTTAGCATCCTCAAACACACACTCAGACACGGTGCAGACAACAGAAGCCTTAAACAACAGAAGGAAAACCATTTAAGCAGCCCAGCATGTCAACTTCTGGATGTAAGGATAATGCGAATTTTGGGGAGGTTTGTCCAAACAATGACAAATGGTGGAGCAATTGGCAGAAATATGCCAATTGCTATAACCACAACAAAAGAATCATTTAGTCAATCAGTTGACAAATCATTCAGATTTTGTATTATAAATAATAAAAAATAATAAATAAATAATATAAATAAAGTAAGCTGAAATGACTGGCTAAAATAAATATTTATCAATATAAAGAAATTAATATATATATATATAACCACTTTTAAGTTCCACGATACAAAAGAAAGACACGAGGGTGAGTAAAAAAAAAGTCAGTATTTAAATTTTTGGGTGAACTAGTCCATTAACAGATGCCTGTGAAAGCCGTATCTGTAGCGCCGTCTGAGCCAGACACCAGCAGTCCTCCTCCCTGCCAAAAGCACAGATAATCAACGTCCTTCTCTTTACATCCATCTCTCTCTCACGCATGATCCCTATTCACACAGAAGCCTTCCCCTGCATTAATGAGGCATTCAGCAGCACACTTAATTACATCCACGTTCCTGCCGCCGATTGCGTATTAATAATCTCCCTGTTTGCTTGCACCCTGAACGGGAAGTCAAAGGTCAGAAGGATTATGAGGTCGGGGGGAGTGTGCCTAGTTTAGGATCAATAACGGGATTTGCGCAAAGAACCAGGCTTCGGTTTCAAAGGGTGGGGGGTTGTGGTTTTCAGGAGGAAGAGAGACTGTTCCTGATTATTTCATGTAAGTGTCCATAACTGCAGTCATAAGAAGTGTAAAAAAGATGGTGTAAGGTGTTTTTAATGACATCTTAATAGTGTCTGGTTTATGCAGGCAGGTAGACGGCACATTTAATTTGGCGGAAATAAAAATAGATCGATATGCAATCAGTTTTATGGACAGCGGGGATGCACAAATTAAAATAAAAAAAAGATGAAATTAGCCAAATTGTTTTAGATTATGCCTAACAAGCAATCATAAATATATAGGCTAGTACTTTGCACAATATAATAATATAATTACAACACGTTACAAGCACGCAGCAACCAAATGCACTCATAAAATAGATTAAAGAGTTAAATCTTTACCGTAATCGACTCTTATTCTTTCAGTTTAGCATTACATGTTATGATCTAACTCTTAAAACAAAATTACTTATCCAATACAGACATCAAATACTGGCAAAACAAAATATATTACAAGATAAATTAAATGGAAAAAGCATGCTTATAAAAGAATATAGCTCTTTAACATCCTCATTTTTATTAGTTAAACTGATAATGGGATCTTGGCTCAAACCTTTACTTAAACATAACTCTTATTAATATTCCAATGTGTGCATTTCCTTAATATGTCCATTTGCAACTGTTCCCTTAAACAACAGGGTTTCCGATAACTGTTGGATTCATGCTTCACGCGTTATCCATGTGTTAGTACGTAGCATATGTGTTATACCATTATCTAGGGTCTGAGTCATGACAGAAGTTGGATATTATCTCCTGGCCTCCCCACGGGTCTTTCTAATTCACTGTGTCAGCTCTTTTGGGGGCGTGGCCTGTGAACGAAGAAGCAATTACATGAGCTGAGGTGTTGAGAAGCCCCGCCCCCTCAGATCCCTCAGCTCCGGTCGTTACAGAATATTTTCTATAATGAAGGAATGGCCCGCTGCACTTCCACAACAACCTGCTAATCCCACTGGGCATCGCACAGGGTGGCCACTTCCACACAGCATTAACCCCCCTCGCCCGCTCCACTGTCCCGGGGGGATTGAACACTATAGCAAACAAGGGCAGCACGACAGCTAGCCCCGGGCCCAACACACACACATTCATGAAAACACACACCAGAACACCCCAGTCAAAGCTCTTCTGGGCTCACTGAGCACTCAAGGGCACTTTAGACGGCACCCCTCTGGTGGCTCCGTTTCCAAAAATTCATGATGGGCTGTGTTTGCTTTTTGATTGGGTGCAAGTCAATTAATAAACACTGCTTAAATAAAACTGAGCTAATTTTGGGGGCATTTTACACCTAAAAGCTTTTTCAGCTTGAATTAAATTCTGAAATACATAATGTATAGATATTTTATTTAGATTTCAATAATAAAGCATGATTTGTTTGTTCTCGCTTTACAGTATTTTTTCTGCATAACTGAGAATCTGGAGGGGGAAATACATAATATTATTATTATTATTATTATTAATAAATATATAATGCAACTTATTTACAACCAAAATCAAGTGATATTAAACAATGCGTAAAGAAAATTCAGCAAATTTTTAGTACATTTTCAAATTACGCACTAACACAAATCTGCCTGGACTTTTTATAATAATTAATTCATAATGTATAGCTACTTCAAATAACATAATTTATTATTTAATTTATTTACATTTTAATTTAAATAATATTGCAATATTTGTTTTTGCTTTACAGTTATGACACATTACTGTAATGAGAATTTAAAGAGGGGGAATGTAGATATTTATTATAATTATTATTATTAACAAAAATGCAGTTTAATAAGATGCGCACTGAATTTATGCATTTAAATATGTACTTGCTGTATATAATATTTACTCAAAAAATTTGTACAGTTCCTGGCCAATGGCAATTAAAGGCCAAATATCAAGCCTATGCTTCAGATATATGCTTCAGAATGTTACATTTCTTAAACTTTTCACCTTCTCTCATTTTAGATTTGGGGTAAAGTATGTTCTTGCAATTCTTGCAATGAAAGTTAATATGATTCAAGCATACATCCAAGTTTTAAATAGATTTTAGTAGACGTACATCATCAAGCCTGACAGGAAACACTATCAGCTTCAGCAATGGGGTGTATTTTTTTTTAAACTCATGAGGGGGCAGAAGGGTTTTTTTTAGCATTTCTAAAAATTGGTAGAACAAGGCAGACTGATTCATAGAAAATATCCAGAGGAGCTTAAATAGTTTCAAAAGTTAGTCATATTCCACCCTTGATCTATTTCAGGCTCGCAGTTAATCACATTTGTCTTACGAAATGAAGACAGCTAAGGAAGAAATGCACAAAAAAAGGTTCCGACAAAAATGTGGGTATTTCCACCCATTCAGCGTCTGCTTCTGTTTCCTCAAATGCCACGGCTGTCAAAAACAACATTAGGGCAAAAAAGATCATCTCTTCTAAGTTCCTGTTAGCAGGTAAAAAAAAAAACCTTAAAGTAGGGCCATTGAGACTCTTCCATGAATTGGATTTTCAGACGTTGCCTTGATTTAATTAGCTGTAATTAATCCAATTGAGGGCTAATTGGCGTCTTATTGCAGCAACTGTGGGGGTTCATTCATATTTCATCAGTGGCTGAGAGTCATTCTTCACTACTTTACATACGAGCACCACTCGCCAGCCTCCAATTAAACACTAAAACAAGGATTTTGTTTCTGGAAAAAGATCAAACGCAAAAAATACGAAGCCACTGGATATAAAACCCGAAATCCCTGTTGGGGTGTGAGTCCCACTTTAAAGTAACAGACATGGCAAGACGACAAAATCCTCTGAGAAATCACCATAACTCAAGATCTCTGAAGAGAAAACGTTTGGCTTCACCCTAACAAGTGTTCTTTTGCTCACAGATTTGGGTCTCATTGGTTACAATCTCTGAGCTTTGAATACATTTATCACACTCATCCAGCTGGCAAACAACCAACAGGAACCGCTGAGTTCACAGCCTTGTGACTTTACCTAGACTCCACAACCAACCACCAAACCGACATATCAGAGAAGAAATCAAACCAAGACTATCAAGAAAATCAAATAGCATGAAATGACAAGTCTGTCTCTGTCAAATAATTGTAACGCTTCTCTGGAGTTCCCGAAAAAATCTTCAATTTAAGTTCATACCATAAAAAGAAATAATGTAAATAAACGCAAATATAACAAAATAAAAAAATGAAAATAAATACGCATCCATTTAGACAACAAACAAATAAAGTCTATAAAGCATTTTGTACTGCAATGTGTATTTATTACTATTTTTCCACATCAGTTGTACATAATTTAAACATGAAAAATAAATAACTGTATATAAATACACACACACACACAGATTTTATATCAATGCATCATATTAACATTATTTTTTTATTATTTATTAATCTATTATTTTTATTTATAATTAATATTTGTTGATTTATTCATTTTCTAGTCCAGCAGCACAATTTAACGGATTGAAGAGGCAAGCATGCATCCCTTTATACTCTTCACTGCATAACTATATCATCAACCAGATGCCATAAATCTCGATTTGACAGTGGTGCAAAACCTCACTTGACCCAACCTCACCAAATGTCACCAATCCAGTCCTGGAGCATGCAATACTTTCAAGCTCAACTCAAATATGCAAGATAAAACGGTAATCTCAGCAGGGTTCATGAAACTCAGATCACGCTGGCATGCGATACATAACACATAATTCATTTCACATATGCTCCAGGATGAATGACAACACAGCCCACAAAACACATTCTCCGCTTTTCGTCTATTTTGCAGCGACTGTGTGAGTCCCTAACACCGATTCTCACTGTAGGTAAAACAGCACTGAGATCTCAAAAAGAGCAAGCCCACTAGAGGAAATGCACTATAGGGGACGTAAATATGATCAAATATATACATTTCCATTCAATAACACACCGTATGTAAAGCAACATCCACTCAGTCGCTCAAACAAAGTCCCGAAACACTTGTTTCTTTCACAAACATGTCAGTACAAACAAACCTAGCAGGTTCGGCGTTAGAAACCAAAACAAGCAAACACTGTGTGAAAGCAATAGCGGTGTGTGGTAACGTTAGGACGCTGATTCAATAGTAACAGAGTCGCGTCAAGAAATAAACAGCAAACTTACCGACTCCGTATTTCTCGTGTTCCGTAGGAATCCACATATTCAGGGTGTCTGTTGTGAAAAAAGCGTACAAAACAGAGCGGTGTGCAGTACTGATGTTAAATCACTCATTTGTCCAGATTCACATCATCCTCTCTCGCAGTCATTGTTCCAAGCGCTCGAGCGAACTGCGCTGCACGAGACGAGACGCGGCGGAGCGCGCTTGAGAAGCCAGTGCGCGGCCACGGTGCAGCTGAGTTGCATGATGGGAAATGTAGTTCCGTGGCATGGGCGAAAAAACGATAGTGATTAGACCAGAGTTTTTAGATCAAATTTTTACTGACCTCTTTTTATTTGAATAAAATTTTGTAGTTGTTGTTTAGAAAATGTATTTATTTGTTCATTTATATTATTTATAACCATGACATTTTATATGGATGGCCAAATTACTCTAGATAAATAAATAAAAATAATACAATGAAAATGTAATGAAAAAAATTGTAATATAGTAAGAATAAAAATAATAAAATAAATGCTGAAATATATTCATAAATAGTTAAATACATAATTAAATACATATATAAATGCATAAATAAATAATATGTATTCATTCACTCATTCATTTGATCGTTCATTCATTCAGTCATTTAATTATTATTATTATTTTTTTAATTCCTTTTCCTTTTCAGGGTCACAATTGCTGGCATGTAAACAAATAAAATAAATAAATGAATAAAAAATAAGTCACAAATATGGATTCTATTGTTAGTACATAAGTGTGAATAAATAAATATTTAATTATCTATTTAACAATTTATTTATATTTCAGTGTTTATTTAATTATTTAATTTTAAGTAAAGTGTGCCTCCAGAATTTTATTTAAATTATCGGTAAATATATACATTTTTAATTATGTATTTAACTATTTATTTATCTATTTCAACAATATTTTAATTTTTGAGTAATTTGTCCCTCCATAATTTTATTAAAATGATTGGTTATATCACAAACATGATGTTTCAGATTTTATTTTTGGTTTTTGTGAATTATTTATATTATTTATTTCAACTGTATTAAATTTTATATGTTTCATTGTTCTCTCTTTTTTTCATTTTTATGTGATGAAATATTTTTTTTATTCATTCATTTATTTAAAGTTTAAATGTGTAATATCTACCAAAATAAATAGCAAAAACAATCAGTGTTTTTAAACATCTTTACCAGATTTTCCTACTAATCCTTTCACACATTTAAAGACATCAAGCACCTGCAATAATATAGCATAATCTGTAAAACCCTTCACAAGCTAAGCAAAAATAAATAATAAATAATTATTTTTATCAGTGCAGATTCATGAATGCAAGACAATACATACATATATACAAATAAATAAATTCAATCACAGCCCTTTACTCATACAGTGTATTGTGCATGAGAGAAAAAAAGGCAAGGGTCAAAAGGTTCTGGTACTGTACATGAGTCTGGTGTAGATTTGATCTGAATTTACAATCTAATAATCTTCACTAATCCAATGTTGCAACCTCCCTCTATTTCCTGTTTGAAGAATCTATGCATACATCTCGAAATGAGTCAGTCTTTTCAGGAACATTAATTATGAGAGTGAAATTCAGTCGTGCTTGGAAAAAGAATCATGTCCTACTTCAATAACAGCTCAGCATACAGTCTATGACCACCTAACAGCTGTTATGGAAAGACAGAAGGATAAAAGGTCATCGATGGTCAGTCAATGACAGTGTTTTGTGTGTTCGTTGTCACTGTCAAGGTGGAAATACCTCCTCTGGTTAGATCCAGCTCACTGTGAAGAATGAAAACAGTAAACTGCTACACAAACACACTGTTTAATACCAGAGTGTACTAACATAATTCCATATATAATAGAATAAGCAGAATAAAAACATGAGAAGCTCTGGTTAAACCATTGATATGAGACACAAAAGAGGAAAAAGAAAAGAAAATAGCATGAGAATGAGGAAAAGGATTTGTGTGAAGTGTTAAATGGCAAAACAGATTAAGCTTAAAATCTATATATTCATATTCGTCTTAAAAGACAAGTACTATGGGAGTACCACAGTAAAGTGCAGGCCATGGACCAGGGAGAAATATGTTTAAAATATTATTCTAAAATCTATTTAGTTTCTATTACATTGCGTAGTTATGCTTTTATACTCACTTTAATAATGCATTGTTACATTTATTATTTATTCAAATAAATGCTATAATTATTTATTTGTAATAGTTTCTTTAGTATCCAATTTTTTATGACTTATTTATAAATTTTGACACTGCTTTTCTCTACATTTATTTCCACAAGACCATAGAGGAGTGAAATCACTCCCGAAGACAGCTCCCTGGATGAATCAGTGTTTTAAACAAATTATTTGAGTGAATGACTCAATAATCATTTATAAAATAAAAAGGCCACTTGTTTCATTCCTGGATGAATCAGTGTTTTTGAATGAATCAGTTGAGTAAATGATCCAATAACTAAATTATAAAGATTTTTACTTGTTTTATTCCTGAAAAAAAATGTTTTTGAAAGAATCGGTTGAGTGACTGATTCAATAACTCATTTTTATATATATATATGATGGTCTCCATATAGATGGTCACTTGTCGCCACACAGTGGCATAAAAATGTAACCTGCAAAAAAATAAAAAATCACTGAAAATCCATCACTAATGCACAGACAATCAGCTCAGCCAATCAAATTCAAGGACAGGAACAGTGCTGAAGAAATGGTAAATGTGCCCTACAGAACAACTGAGGCATACTAATTGTGTAACCTAGTTTCTAATTCCTCAAATACACAGTCAAAGTTGGACAGGGTTACCTGGCGTGCATGCATGGGATTCGTGGACAATGGTAAAGTACATTTCCATTGGTCTGAAAGCAGAGACTGTGTGTCTTTGTCACAGGAGAGACCACCGTGTGAGAGACCGAATCCAAGAAACAGGGTTCAACCAGCCATGCATGCTAAACACATGCTGGAGCTTTACAGTCTGCTCCTGTCCCAGCTTGACTTACTCTCTCTCTCTCTCTGCAATACTTCAAGTGTCCTGCGCTCAAGCCGGCTGCTTAAGTCACAGTTTAAGACACAGTTTCTGTGCATTCTCTTAGTTTATTAAAAAAACAACAAAATCACCAGTAATGACTGAATTACTATTACTTCAATTTTATTCAATAAATAAATAAATGAAAGAATAGATGTTAAAATAAAAAAAATAAAAAAAATAATAATAATAATAAAGTCACCAGAATTACTTAATCATCATTATTTTAGTGTGTAAAAATATTACTAAACAAACAAACAAACACACTAAACTAAGTAACTAAAAAATAATTGAAAATGCTTAATAATAATTAATTTTGAAATAAATAAATAAAGTCTATAGTAATGACTTAATTGCAATTATTTTAGTGTGCTCATAAAGATTATATAAAATAATAAACACCAAATGAAAAAAAAAGAAAGAAAGGAAAATGACTAAAACAAATAAATAATTAAAATAAAGTTAGCAAATGACTTACTTATGACTTAACTGCCATTTTTGGTGGATAAATAAAAAGTCAAATAAAAAGTCATTATTTCAGTGAATAAAAAAAATGAATGCCTTCAGTAATGCCTTAATTGTCATTATTTTTAGTGTGTAAATAAACATAAATAAAAAATAAAAAAATGAAAGACTAAACAAATAAACACATTTTTTATATATATATAAAGTCAATAATGACTTTATCATCAATATGTCATTGCAAGAAAGAAAGAAAGACTTTTTTAATTGAATGTAAATTGTTATGTGCATGCAGTTCCTTTAAGCTGAAAGATCCGTGAGCTGTAAGAATCTGATTCTCCAGACTCTCAGAGACACAACACATACAGGCATGAGGCCATGGAAGGAGGATGAGAGGAGCAGCTATCTTTGTTCTTCCTCCTTTCATGCATCCATGCAAACATGTGGTGAACACGCCGGCCACCCTCAGCTGCACACTGAATTCTTATCTGTTCTTCTGTCAGTACAGCCAACAAAGAACATCAAAAAAGGTTTTATTTTTTATCTTAAATAAAAATATGTCTCACAACGTTTTTGGATGTACTATGGTATGGATGTACATAATTCTTATGACACCACTGTAACTGAATGGCTTTAATCATATACCACAGCCTTAGTTTTTCTGCTCTACCGTGTTTTTTCAACATACTGTATACAGTTTTTTTTTTTTACCACAGCTTTGGACATGGTACTATGGTGATAGATCAGAAACTGAAACTGAAAGAGTATAGTTTTACATTTCCAAATCTGTGTGTAAAGACAAAAGGATCATGACTAACAGCTCCTGTTTCATTTATCAGCGATTATGAACTCCATAATGAGTGTGAGACTCACCTGCAACTTCTGTAAAACCACCGCACAAGCTTGCTAAAGAAAAACAGCCCATCCATAGCCTTTACAAACTGATCATTACTGTCAATTATCAAGAATCAGCTTCGTCAGCGCAAACCAGTCACAGGCTGCCATTATAGCTCAAAAAACAGCCTCACGTCTGTAACAAATACAGGCACTCATCACAAACACAGACATACTCATCTGCGGTCAGTTACTAATGTTTGCCTTGGAGTGAAAGATCAGCAATGATTCAAGAAATATATACAGCATACACTTTATTGCCTTTATTTCAGTGTGTAAATAAATTACTATATATAAATAAACTATTATTTATATGCAAGTAAAAAAGTATGTAAATACAAAAATAAATTAACAAATAATTAAAGAAATATTAATTAAATATTTAAATTAAGTATTTAAATTTTTACAAATAAATTCACCATCACTTACTTTATCATCAACATGCCAGTGAAATAAATAAATAAATCCACACAAATTATTTTATTTTCAATCTGCTAAAGTCTCTCTATCTGTCTATCTATGACCAGTATGCATTTCATTGCCAGTACTTGAGTGTTAAATAAATAAATAAATAAAAGGAAAACAAATATTTATGGAAATATGAAATATTTTAATTAAATAAATAACATTTTCTAAACAAATTCAACATTAATGACTTGAGCATCAACATCTCAGTTTAAAATAAATAAATAAATACATCAATAAATAATTTAGGAAATATTATTTACATATTTAAGTTAATTCAATATTTAATTGTTTTTAAATCGACATGAATTACTTAATTTTTAATATGCCAGTGAGTTAAATGTATAAATAAATAAATGAACAAACAAACAAATAAATAAATAATGAGTTGGACATTTTTTATTGTCAGTACATGAGTAGATAAGTAAGTAAGTAAATAAATAAATAAACAAATACATGTTATTTGTGAAATTGATGCATGAAAAAGGAAAATAATGTGTATTGAGAAGGAAAAGCACAAGTGCTCTCCTCAGCATGTGAGATGCAGTGCTGCTTTGAGTAATTGATGACAATAAACTCAGCTGAGCAGAAGGAAGAGGTTTTCTCCAAAAATACTGACATGCTTTATTTTTATACCGCTGGTGAGGTGTGTGGTGACGGTTTCTCCACTCATATACAAGAATGATAAAAACAGCATCGGTGAGTGAGAGGTTTACGCCAACATGACCTCACAAGCTCGCGCTAACAAAGGTCCAGACAGCTTCTGGCAGCGCGCTCACAAACCCCGCCAAAGAGACCGGAAATAATGGCCACTGGCTTCGTTTGTTTTCCTCGTGCTGTATAAAAATGTTGCTCTATCTGCTCTTCAGAGTGGAAAATTGCTTATATAAATAGAAATGACACTCTTTTTTGTCTGTTTCTGTGGCACCTTGATGTTGACCGGCCCTCGTCTGACATCACAGCTCCAGTGACATAACCTTCAGGATCCCAGCAGCTGACGCCTCTATTTTTGACTGCTGGATGTGCAGTCTTCTAGACTAATAGACAGTCTAATAGACTGTTTGTGTTGATGACTGATGATGTAAAAAGCTTCATGTCACACCAGCTTTTGAGTCAGAAGGTGAAGTGTGTCATTTTTTTGTCTTAAAGGGATGATTCATGCAAAAAGGAAACTTCTGTCATCATTTACTCCCTCATGTCGACGCAAGCCTGTATGAGTTCCTTTCTTCTGTAGAACGCCAAAGAAGACATTTTGTAAAATGTTTAACATGTTTTGTCCATCCAATAAAAATCAGTGTAGGCCAAAACATACTTAACACACTAATATATTTACAATAAATGAACACATTCACCATCAGTCAAAAAATGGTTGTATGGATCAATCAAATAAATAAATAAAGATACACACACACACACATGCACACACAAAAACCTACCTGGAAAGCTACAGTACTGTTTAAGCTTTTAGACACTCGTGAAAAATGCTGTAAAATGAGGATGCTTTCAAAAATAATGCCATAAATAGATTTCATTTATCAGTTAACTTAAATATTTGGTATTACAGCTTTTGGTAAAACATAGTTTTTCAGGTACCTTTCCAGGTAGGTTTATTTGAAGCATCTTGGAGACGTTGCCACAGTTCTTCTGGATTTAGTCTGTCTCAGTTTGTTCTGTTACTTCATGTCAT
>JAUCMR010000091.1:2561203-2584191 GCA_032357425.1 Enteromius argenteus
CCTGTCTCACTCTGTGTTATTAAATAAAGTAGCTTTGCATATGATCCCGCACGTCTCCTCGCTTCCTGATCGTGACAATACTATATTAGTGTAAAAATACTAGCATATTTTTGGGGATTTATTTTTGTGTGCTCTTTTTTCTCAAATATGATATTTTTAATGCCAGAGGAAGAGAGCAGATACTATCAATATTGATACTATCAACTGGGTCAAACGTCTCAGTTCCCAAAGTAAAACTACCTACGATCTTCCATGTAAAATCACTCCGAAAATGCCACAACTGCCTCACAACTGTTATTACAGTCATTTTCACTTCATTATTTTTATTAGATACATTACATTTGGTTGGCAAGACGATTCCTTCTTCCTGCGTGATCTGTATTCACATCACTTTTATGAGCTAATGAAAGAGCTAGAGGGATTTTCTAACATTTCTCACTAATATTAGCTCACATTCGAACGGATGGATGTCATCCTTGGTTAGATTTACCCATATATTCAATGTAAAATCCGGTTGCCAGGCAACACAGAGAAAAACCAACATTCCCCCAAGAGCTTCCCACATAACACATAATTGAATTGAAACACCTGAATTAAAATGCTTTATTCTATTACTGCTGCAGAGTAACTGAATCAATTAGCCGTTATTGTTTCTTTGCTGCCGTTGATGCCAGACATCACAGCCTGGGAGAAGAAGAACAGAAACTATAACAAGAAGCAGCACATCCGTCCAACTCACAGCTTCTTATGAATTTCCAAGATGGATATCCCCGGCCCCGAATGCTGTAAACATTGATTCCCGCCTACTTGCATTGATTTCTTTCAGACTGACTCGGAGAGGAAGAAGAATCTTTTTATAGAACATAAAATAGCCACAGCATTTCTTTAGGGTGTTCATAGATTTAAAACCTAGTGATAGGCAGCATTAATAGGCATGTTCATGATGTCTTATTAGGGGTCATTCACATGCACTCTTATTTTCAAAAAGAGATTGAATGCAAGGGTCTCCAAAGGCATTTCTAATAGCTGAATTACTTTACCTTTTACTTTAATTACTTTTATAAGTAAGATGCATGTGTGCATGCATTTATAATACTCTATGCATTATTTGTAGATAAGGTAATCCCAGAATGCAATGCAGCGCAGTGAAAGTGACGAGTTGAAAGAAATGCTGATAATTAAGAAACATGATTCATTTTATACAAAAGACTACCGTAAAAATTGTGTTAATCAGAGGAGTCCAATAATATCAATTTAATATCAAGGCCAAAAGTACATTTTGTATATTTTGTATTTTAGCATTTTTACGGCAAATATTTCTGTGTGATGTTTTTTTTCAATGTGAAAATGAAATATGCTGCATTGTATTGTGTACTTGTAGTGTATTTCACATCTGTATAATATAATATATACTCCATAATGTACTGTATACTATATAGCAATATTCATTAAAATGAAAAGACACTTAAAATAGAGATTGTTCTTCTTTACATTACTTAAGCACACTTTTAAAAATAGTTTTTTGTAATATTGTCAAATTGAAAGGTTTACATTAATAGTACATTTTAAAGCACTGACTTAATAATCTAAAGTACATTTATTTTGATATGTTTACTATGTACTAAAGCCCACGCAAAGTAATTTATTATCATTTTAACTGCATGCTGTCTGTTATTGGATATTAAATATTTTAATGTACATTTAATACAAGTTAACATATTTTAAATACAAGTTTAATATACAATTAACAAGTAGCCTGTAACTTAGTTTATCATAATCAACAGTGCATTTTAATCATAGTTTTGTTTTTTAAAAAAAGGTTTTATTATGAAGTTACACATAAAAGTGTGCCACATAAGCTAAATTATACATTAAAACTATATTTTCAATGAATGGTAAATAACAATTAAGTGTCTGATAACATTACATTTAGTTTGCACTTACTGTAGGTAGGCTATATTCTATTAAAATACTTTATTTTAAAAATAAGTAGCTCTTTTGAAAAGTATGCTAAATCTCACATATGAACAATACATGAGAGCGTCCCAAATAGTCAATAATGAGGTTCCATGATCTTTTTGTATACCACTGTCATGAATATAAAACATAACAGTGTGTTCGGTTTCATTTGCTGGCATTTTGTCAGTTTTCTTATGTATCTGCATTGGTATTCCTACAGACGTGTTGCTGTACAAAGAGAGTCAGACTGAAAGAATGCAGCCTGCATCTCTATCAGAATATATTATTTAAAAGACGTCTTGGTGAGCGCTTTAAAAAAGGATTCACTTTGTGGTGGGCTGCTCTGTGCTGTCAGTACGGGGGCATCAAGTCAATGGAGACAACACAGACCGGCTCTGAATGAACGCAGAGATCTTGTGGTCTACAGGGTGGCACTGATAAGTCTTGTCATATGCAATAAAATGATGGATCATGCAATGAAATGGAAAGAAACATACAGATTTGACATGGCCGGAGTGCCTCATGTTACTAAAAAAAGTCTGTACCGGGTGTGCAGATCACTGTTTTTACAGCCACGTGTGCTTTTATGATCTTATTTTCTTCATGTTGTTTCGGGAACATGGTTGAGATTTGTGGTTATTCTGTGAGATCAATCAGCCTGCCTTTCCATCTCTCTCTCTCACGCACTGCGGTTCTGTGGGTCAGCAGAAAGACATCTCAGGGGCAGTGACAAGAAGAAAAAAAAAAAAAGAGAGAAGTGCATGAAATGATGAACTGCGTCAGAAAGCGGTAGTCACGCAACCCAAAGCAGTCAGAGCAAAGTAACCTTGGCCCTCAGCAAAGAGGGAGGACTGCTGCGCTGATGGCCGAGGCTGTACTTAACCCACTGAATGAGCAAATTCATAATAGCATAGTGAAGTCACATGGTACATAAAAAATCATTTTAAGCATTTAAGGGCAAGACGTCTATCAGTTTATCTACAGCAAACCTCAGTGATTCAACAATTAATGATCTCTTTAGTGGTGTTTGCTAAATACAAGTGTCAATTTATAATAAAACTAAAATTATTACTGTCAGTTTTAAAGGATTTGGCATGACATACAATATTGTATGAAGCTAAAACAATTCAGTTAAAACAACAAAAGAAGTGATGAAAATAGTAAAATAATCATAATAAAAAAAACAATAAAATTGAAAAAAATATTGTAACATTGGGATTTGTATAAAACAATATTAGGATCATCATTATTATTATATTTATTGGGAATGAGAATATCGCAGACATGGAGGTAGGCTTTTTCAATTGGTCCAATAACAGTAACTAAAAGCAAACTAAACTAAATATTAAAAAAAGTAAAATAAAATAAAATAAATAAATAATAATAATAATAGTAGTAGTAGTAATAATACATTTTTACTTGGAAAAAAAAGTAAACTTTTTTTTCAGTTGGGTTTACTTTGATGTACTACTTAAAAACAATTTTAACAAAACTTTTTTATACAAAATAAAAAACAAAACAAAACAAGACAAAAACTAAAAACAAAAAAACTCAAATTTACAGATCACATCATCTTGGTCAATCTGGTTTAGTGTTGGCACTGAGATCAGCAAATGTGCTTAGTCAAAAGTAAAGTACTTTATCAGGAAAACGAGAATGCATCATTTCATCCAAAGCTCGCATCATTTATCAAGTAAATCTGATACAGTAAACCTACTTCAAGGCTAAATGATAGGAACTGAGCGGTTCCGCCTTAAATAGCATAAACTCCTTTCCTCCCGCATCTCGTTCTTCCATCCCTCCGCCACCCCTTACTCCGCCTCTAGACCTCATCTTCCTCCCGGGGGGCACATGGGGTTCGAGCCGGACGCCGAGCTCTGCCCAACCCTCGCAGCCAAGGGGTTAAAACCCCTAGGGCTCGGAGTCCGTCGAGCTTCCGGCCCGCTCCCCGGACAGCAAGCCAAACACGCTATTTTATTCGATATTAATGAGGAAGTGTAAACTCGAGAAAAGAAGGAGGGGGGGATATGAGGGAAGGGAAGTGGTGGAGGAAATGAAATTCATTCAGTTGTCCGTCCTGAAGTCTTAAAGTGTCTGAATCAATGCCCAGGCAAAACAGCGTGTGGGGTGGAAACCTGGAAAATGCTCGCAAAAACACTGCCAAGACTCACCTTCTGCCAAGACAACACTTTGTGCTCTCACCAACAAAACAAAAACAGACGATGACAATGTTAATGCTATCACCTCACATGCAGACAACACTTCTAATCTTTCTTATTTGAGTCTTTATTATTATGTTATGGCCCTCTAGTCATGAAATATAAAGCTAAAGAAAGATCAAGCTAAAGATTTATGTCTTTATTACTAGTATGATGACAGCACATTTAAAATCGAAATACCACACACTTTCAGCATTTGCCAGAAGTCAGTGTACATTACTCCAGTGTATCCGACATGTAATGACTTGCTTGATGTATTTTTAATAGGTGTAATCAGCTTGTCAGCACATTGTGTTGGGTTTGATTTTTGCTGGGGAGAATACATATTTAAAGCAGATGACTGAAAACTGGAAAAGCATTAGGGATGGTGTTAAAGGAATAGTTCATCTCATGTAGATGAGTTTGTTTCTTCATCAGAATATTTGGAGAAATTTAGCATCACATCATCTGCTCACCAATGGATCCTCTGCAGTGAATGGGTGCCGTCAGAATGAGAGTCCAAACAGATGATAAAAACATCTCTATAATCCACCAGTCCATCATATATTATCAAATGAAAAGCTTTGTGTTTGTAAGAAGGCATTTCAACTTTAAACTGTTGCTTCTGGCCAAAATACGGCTCCATAATAATATGCCTCCTTTAGCAAAAATGTCCATTCCCTCTTGTCCTCCCATATCAAAATCAACAGACATGTTTGTTTTTTACATTAATGATTGATTTGTTTCTTAGAAAAACGTGCAGCTTTTTACTTTACAAGATGTTATTTGATGGACTTGAGTGGTGTGAATTACTTTTGGATTATTGTGATGTTTTTATCAGCTGTTTGGACTCTTATTCTGACGGCGCCCATTCACTGCAGAGGATTGACCGGTGAGCAATTGATGATAAATTTATCCAAATCTGTTCTGATGTACAAACATACATCTTGGAAGGCCTGAGTAAATGTTCAGCAAGTTTTAATTTTTGGGTGAACTATTTCTTTAACTACAGTCCGGTAAAGAAATATGTTGTGTAAAAATAGTCATTGACTCCTCAGATCAAACCAGAAAAATAGTCTTTTTAGAAGTCTGTTTTAAAAAACATAAACAGAGTGTTCACATCATGACTTTTATGAAACAGCACAAGCATCCAGTAAAGTGTTAATATGTGCAAAAGCGTTTTGTTATAAGATCAACATATTTATTTGATTAAGCAAATGTCAAATATATGTGTTTTCAGCTCACTTTCAAACTCTGACCTGTGCGGATGTGCAAGACTTCCACTCACCACTGAATTGGCAAACACATCACGCAATCTGTTATTTCCTTTCACCTCATGCTCCTCATGTATTTAGTGAGGCACTGGCAGTTGCCAATATCATCTGTGAAAACAAAGCAAAACAAAATCCACATCAAACTGCTTCTGTCCTGACATAGTTTCTTTAAGAGAATATAACTAAAAGGTATTATTAAACTGTCGTTTTAAAAGCAGAGGAAAATCTATTAAGAAACTATTTCCTGTTTAAACATAGTATGAACTGAAAGTATTTGCATTGTACATACTGCATTACCCCAGACAGACAACCCCAGAGATGCCTTCAAGAACACCTGACTTTAAAATGATTTTAATTAACTTAAAAAAGCACCACTAAACCTCAAATAAACCAGCTGCTTGTTGAATTTCTGGGCCATCGTTTGATTTCTTGCAGTAGTGAGTTATGCACTGACCCCCTGTAAAGCCCCTCAGGGTGTCTCATCAATTATTCAACAGATTTTACATATAGGATGAATATATATATTTTTTTTTTCAGTGCTTTCATATAGCACTGAGCTGGATTGACTCTCTATTGGGGAAATGCCACAACAGGCACTAAAAAGGAAGTGTTCACTCATGCTAAACTAATTCACCCACGTAAACAAAACTCATTCAGGTGAACAGAAGAAATGCTTTCTTCACATCCTATAGCACACAACCTGTTGAGAATAGCATCAAATAAGAAATCTAATTCCCAGGAATGCTAAAGGTCAGCCAAAGCAACAGCAATATTCTGCTTTGCCCGCTTTTTCAAATAATCCACAGATCAGACTGAAAAACCAAAAACACAGAAAACCCATTATGATGTATTATGCTGCGACCAACATGGCACCAAATTAATTTAGGAAACACTAGAAGGATAAAATGTCATGCCGTGGGATACATCCTATGAAGTGCTTCAACCTAAATTTGATTTGACTGATCTTGAGTCATCAAAAGAATCCCTTCATGCATTATGCAACAATGTCAGTTTACTCTGAACTTGGCAGGTGCTTGATTTCATCACGAGCAAGTATTTTGAAAGAGCTCCCTCTAGTGGTATCATTTATTAGGTCCTGCTAAGATTTAGCTGTGCTTTGATTTTATTTAGTAGTGCATGCATCAGAGCTTGCTTTAAAAATAGTAGAGCTTTACTGATATTAAAATAATTTCTTATTTAAATATATTTTTCATATTTTGCACCACTGGTGCAAACCCCCTGTGACTTATGTTAACAAGGGCTTGTGCAGGACACACGTGCAGCCAGCTGGTCAAAGTGTCCACCTGTTGCACTGATAATTTACAATGCTGCACTTATAACATGCATTGCACATGGTTAAAGACATTGCACTTCTTTATCCAGTATTCATTTTTTTTATGCCATAGATTGTGAACACAAGCACTACAGAAATGTTACCTGAGGGTGTTTTTTCAACTATGCACACCTTTGGTCCTGTATGCATATAAAATGCACTCTAAAGGTGTTTTACAAAGCTGAGTTAAGGCCTGGTCAAAATTTAACATAAGCACAAAATTCTTCTTAAAAGCCAGACTGAATTAACATGCCCGCTCTGATCCACCTCTGCCAATAGTATCAAAGTAGTATACACTAATTAAGACACTAAACGCAGTTATACCATCTTTGAACAGCGTTAAACGGTGTAAAGACACCACCTCTGCAGTTTTTTAGCAAGTCACCAAGTTAAAATCAATGGTTTGTTTCTGATTTATGATGCAATAATCGATACATATGCATTACAGAGGATGTTTCATGCATGTCTGGAAAGTAAAAACTATAAATAAAGGGCATTTTGGAATTATTACAAAGACATGATTATGTTGAGTGCATTGTAAAACGTTTCCACGACAGTTTCAATAATATCTTAATAGATATTTATAAGTTTAAAATGTGTTCGTTGTACTAGACAAAAACACCTTACGTAAAAGTACATAAAGTTCAAAAACGCGTAATAACAGTAAAGTTGACGATAATAATACACTGTGACCCGCGCACTTGTATAAACGTGCACTCGTGGAACCCGCATGAGGACGTGACAGCAAAAACCAATACAAACCAGGCGGAAGTCTGTCATATGCGATGACGTCGAGGAATTCTGAAACGTGATTGGTCCTACTGTATCCAGGTCCACGTGAGGTAACGCCTTTTTAAGCGCGTCATCGGCGGTCGTATAAAAGCGCTTCGCGGCAGCGCCGTGACGCAGCCCTAGTTTGAGAGGGAAAATGTATCGCTCGCGCTCCAAGTCTAACACCGGAATCGCTTTTAATACTTTCCTTTTCACTGTGCCACTGGAATATACTCAACTGAAAAGACATTATAGTAAAAACTGGTCGTGTATTGGTTGATTCCAGGCGCGGGACTACTAATTTAAGCAAAATGCCACGGACCAAGAAAAGGAGCGGCAGAGGTAAGTAGGATGGGGTGTCTGGAAATGACCGGTTGTTTTTTTTTTGCGGCCTTGATGCGCGATTTGGATGCTGGGATTTGTAGTTCTTTACACGCTGACTGCGTAATGAAATTGGAGGAAGAGAACTACAACTCCCATTACTACGTGACCCGCTTTGGTTGACAGCCAGGAGTGCCTTTCTTTTGACACAAACAAAAGAATGATACACAGTGTGAGTCATGGAAAGTATTAAATGTATGTTGGAGTTTTTAAATGTGGGGTTTGTTTTTAATGAAATGTTATTTAGTTTTAAATATCAGTCTATATAAACCGTTTGTCAGATTATAATTATTTTTTAAACCCCGAAAGCTGATTATAGAACAAACTAATAAGACTAGTGTAGTATGATTACTAACAAAACAAATCAACTTCCTATATAAAAATATCATTTAGGTCGAAATATCATGACTTAAGATAAATAAATGAATTATTGTATATTATGTAAGATCGAGTTTATGTGAAATGTCAAATAGGAGGAAGTTGCTATAACATTTAGGGTAAACTTTCAGCTGTCAATGTGCGTTTGAGGTTATTTCAGGCCATGCGGTCACACTAGCCTGCTTATATAACACAGGCCTGTTTGGGACCAAATCAAGCATAGGAAGAATGAACCAGGATAACAGTCCAAATTTTTTCAGCTGTAGACGTGGATAAATCAGTCCATAGTCTGTTATTAAATGTTCTCAGCCCATCTGCTCGCTGGATTTGCACAGGCCTTTGAGAATGGAGAAGGGACTGCATGTGCTGGCAGCCTGATGTAGTCCTTCACACGTCCCACATGTTGGTTTATCTGTATCTCTGCTGTACTGCTCTATATCTAGATGTATTTACTTTTGTCTGAGAAATCCCACACAGTGTCTGTTTTGTTTGCGTAAGATGTAAAGTAGAAGTTATTGCGTTCTCTGACCTTGCCAAACAGTATGAGACACTTTGTACCTTTTGCAGATGTCCAGCTTATAACACGTGGCTGAATCTAATACATTCACTCTCATAAAGACGTAATGATCCTATAAGGACAAAGTTATGCACACCCATGTCTTATGTGAAATAAGTTGGAAAAGGCAGTTCTCTGTAAGTGTCATTACAGGGTTGGTCACTGTTTAAAGGGTTCGTGAAATGAGATCACTCTGTTCATTGTATTATCAGTAATACTTCAGCAAGGATGCACTGAATTGATCAAAAGTGACGGTATTTGTCATTTTAAGGCATTTCTAATCTGAAAATAAGTTTTATTTCCATTTATATATTTTCTATTTTATCAGAGTTTCCACAAACAAGTTAAGCAAAAAGACTGTCTTCAACAGAAAATGCAGCAAATCCGCAGATTAGAATGATTTCTGAAGGATCATGTGATACGACTGGAGTAATAGCTGCTGAAAATTCAGTTTCGTAACACAGGAATAAATTCTATTTTAAAATGTATATAAATAGAAAAGTGTCATTTTAAATTGTAGTAATATTTTTACAAGGTTACAGTTTTACTGTGTTTTTGATTAATCAAATGCATCCAGGGTGAGCATAAGATGCCTTTCAAAAACTTTAAAAACTATGTACGACTCCAAAAATACTGTAACTTTAAGAACTCTTAACTTTCCCATTTAAACGCATATGAATGCTTTATACATTTATCTGTTTGGTGAGGTTATGCTGCTCTGTATTTGAAGATTAGAATTATTAGCAACCTAACTCCTAAACGGATTCAGATCCATGCTGAAAATGTGCTGAATTAACAATGCGATGCAGCATTGCAAAGAGGTTTTTATTAAAGGAGGATTTATAGTGAATGTGTTTTTGCAGGGGGACAACAGGGGAATGTCCAGCCGTTCAGTGATGAAGATGCATCTATTGAGACCCTCAGTCACTGCAGCAGCCTCAGTGAAAGAACCAGTGCAGCAGAGGAAGGTGGTGGGTATTTATGGTCTCACTGGTTTATTACAATACAGTGCAATGCAAAAGCATGGATAAGCCCTTGTGTAGAGCTTAATCTAAGAAGAAAGCAACATTTCACTAGCTCTCATCCTGTTTGACAGCTGGTGAAACTGAAGAAATGGCTCAAGAGGACTTCCAGTACAAACTGAAGGTGTACATCGACAGCACAGTAGATAAGAGGTTTGTTTTCTTTCGTATTTCTGACGTCAAATTGCTTGATTGTTCAGAATAATCCATTTCTGCTAAAACCTCAAGCCTGCTGCAGTCTGAACGGAGCAGTTATTTTCCCCTTCTAGTGCCAAGACCAGACAAGGTGCCCTTGATGGACTAAAGACTGCCATGGCAACCAAAATCCTCTACGAATTCATTTCCGAGAGAAGGATGACCATCACAGACAGCATTGAGCGCTGCTTGAAGAAAGGTTGGCTTCATTTGTGATTTCAAATAGTTGAAAGTGAACTCTTTTTCTCTAGATGTTGCCATGACCTCAGTGCAGAGAGTTGAGTTGGCTGTTTGCATTTGCAAACCAGGTAAAGGAGTGGAGCAGAGCGCCGCAGCCTCGCTGGCGTGTCTCCTGTGCATCCAGCTGGGGTCTGGGATTGAGAGCGAAGAGGTTTTTAAGACCCTTAAACCCGTATTTAAGACCATCCTCAACGATGGAGCAGCTAACATTCAAGCCAGACAAGCTGTAAGCAGTCGTGCTCCTCTACTGCGCCTTAAAGAATTAAAGTGATTTCACAATCCAGCAAATCTGAGATTGTAACAATCTGTTGATCTCGACTTTTTCTAGTGTGCAACAAGTCTAGGCCTTTGCACTCTTGTAGCAGAAGATGATATCATGGTAAGTTTGCCAATGAAAACTTTAGTACAGACTTTTACTTTAGTTGGACATTACTCTTAAATGAATATTTTACTCACAACAACTTTCATGTAATTTCAAACCCATATGCTGTAGTTTGTTGACTGTGGACTATAAAGATTTTTGGCAGCCTTTTTTTTTTTTTTTCAAATGAACATTCATCCAAATTGTGCAGGTTTAAATGATCTTTAGTCAGCCTTGAATCTGTTTTATGGTTTTTATTCAAAACAAGTTTTGTCATGAAAATAGCCAAGGAACTAAAACTTCAAGCAACCATCAAAATGAAAACAGATCATTGAATCAGTGAGCTAAACAAGGTCATCTGAGAACCACTCACTTGTCTTTTGAGCCAGCACTTCCCACTAAGCTGGTTCTCAAATCTGGTTCAAGAGTGATTTAATGATCCAGTTAAAGTGCTTCCTAAGTTAACCGAAAACATGTGTTGAGCAGTTTTTTTTTCATGCACTTAAGTTGGTGCCTCGAAGGCTTTCATGAAATGATGTTTGTGTTACCTCCAGGATGTGTTTGCCACTATGGAGTGTTTTGAGAGCCTCTTCACTCACTCATATGTCAGAGAAGATGGAAGCAGACCTTCTGTGAATCCTCAAACCACACAGCTCCACACAAACGCTCTCCTGTCCTGGGCCCTGCTGCTTACCATCTGCACCAGCAGCCACATCAGAGCCATTGCACAAAAGTAAGTGCAGGGAAACTTTATTTATTTATTTTTAAGGCCATAGATGCTTGATGGAACTCCCAAACGGATCCTAAGGAAACCTGCAAACTAAGATGCAGCATTTTTCCAGGTTTATTCTAAGCTAATGTTACTGTTTTCAGACATCTTGCTAAACTTCCACGTCTGCTGGAGAATGACGACGTCAACATGAGGATAGCTGCTGGCGAAACCATCGCTCTCCTGTTTGAGCTCATCAGGGATGTTGACCCTGTAAGTTGTATTAATAATAGTAAAATTATACATTTTATTTGTATTTAATAAAATGATTTTATAACTTTTTTTTTTAAAAAATAAATTCAAAATGTCATTTTATGTATTGTATTTAATAAAGTATTAATGTTTAAATATTTAATACAATTGTTTATGGAATTAAAATGATTTAATTTACACATATTTTGTAAATGTATTGAAAATAGTATTTAACTATTTAATTACAAAATATTTAAACTTTTTTTTTTTTTTTTTTTTTTTTTAATTCTTAAAAACAAGTAAAATTTATGTAAATGTAAATTATTTATTAATATTTAGTTTAACATGTATTCATAATATTAAATATATTAAAATAATGGATTTACCTTTTAAATATGGTTGTAATAGTTTAGTTAATTAATTGCATATAACAAGGTATTTTATTTAATTTGTTTTTATTTGGGATGTTTTTTAACTTTTGTTTCTTATATAATGTGACCTGTACCTTCACAGGAGTTTGATTATGATGGCTGGGAGCCATTGTGTGAGAAGCTGAGTGCTTTAGCCACTGACTGCAACAAACACAGAGCCAAGAACGATAAGAGGAAGCAAAGGTCTGTCTTTAGAGATGTCCTCAAGGCCGTAGAGGTAAGATAGGAAGTGAATGGTTGTCATAGTTGACGGACTCCTGGGTGCTGCAGCTCAGACTCTGACCTCTCTTCTGTGTCTGGAACAGGAAGGGGATTTTCAGAGCGAGACAATCCGCTTCGGCACAGAGCGAATGGTCATTGACAGCTGGGTGAGGAAGAGGACTTATGATGCCTTCAGAGAGTTTGTTGGCTCTGGAATGAACTACCATCTACAGGTAAAGCTCTCTGATGTTGCAAATAGATCCAAAATTGGGGTCTTTTAAACGATTTTATTAAGTTAAATTTTTTGACCACAGGCAAATGAGTTCATAAGAGATGTGTTTGAACTGGGACCACCGATGTTGATCGATTCTGCTGCTCTGAAAGCCATGAAGAGCTCCAGATTGGAGAGGGTAAGAAAGCTGCTTTTTTTTGCTGTATATGTATTTAAATATTATGGGTTTTGATTGTGTAATTCTCCTTTTTGTTCTTTCAGCACCTCTACAATGCAGCTGCGTTTAAAGCTCGAACCAAGGCCAGGAACAAGTTTCGGGACAAAAGGGTGGATGTTGGGGAGTTTTAAGAAGTTTTGTAAAGCACTTTTCTTTTTTTTTTTTCTCCATCTTGGGTTACAGTCTTTTGATTCTTTGCATTCCTAATGTGGTCTCTTTCTTTTTTTCTTTTTCTGTTTTATTATAAATATACATCTATGTAAAATGTTAATATTTCCTGTCTATAGCTAAATTCACAAATTTCTCTTAGAATCTAATTTATGTTTATATGTAAGTGGTGTTGGGTTCGCTAACATCAGATCATGTTTTCTGTTGTTTGTGTAGTTGTAGGGTGTGTAATGTTATGAATTGCACAGTATTTGAGTATTTTGTGTAAGTGAATGTCACTATGGGCTGTACTGTAGTGACAAAAAATACAAAAAAACAAAAAGATCAATAAAATAGATGAAGTTGATGCCCCCTATTCAGGATTTTTTGTTTTGTTTTTTTTTCTCAGTTTTTGTCATGATTATTGATGATTACTTTTTAATAACAGAGCCTTGAACTCTCAAAGAAATGGCTAAATTAGACATCCTGGACCTCTTCTGCACTTCATGGAATCTATTTGCTTGTTCGCTTCATTCACAGTTGCCATGGACACCGATTCACTGAAGCTGAAATAGCCATTTGATGTTTTGCAACAGCACCATATGACATGTCATTAGGACACTGTTCTCACAAACACTCTTTCCCATGGTTCTGATAAGTGACTTTTATAGATCATATGCTATTCCATACATTCACTTACCGTTTCACTGCATTATGTGCAATGTGGTGAGTGTAATTTATTTTTTTCACCAAGTACAACATGTTCCTGGATTAACATCAACAGGCGTAAGTCTACAGTGAGCATGATTTCAACAAATACAAGATGGTCCTGGATCAACATTCTTGTTGATCCTGGAACATCATTCAATCAGATTTGAGGAATGATTTTTACTATCAAAAAACAATTTTGCAGGCAAAGTATTATTCTAGTTTCATTTATATAGTGATCAATATTGCTAATATTTTGAATGGGATGTTTTATATTTCAGTGTTTTAGTTTTGTTTTGCCTTTTTAATTTCTTAAGACGTTTAACTTGGAGACTTTTTTTATTTTTTTACCATAGCATTACATAGAATTTTTTTCCCTAGCCATTTTAACACGCAGAAGTAAATTAACTTGTGGTACCTACTTACAGCAGTAATAACAGTGGCCTCCTATAATCATTTCTGAGTCTCTGACATCTTGCTGGAGGGACTTTCTGCTTTTCTTCATAAACCTCTGTCAACTCTGAGGGGTTTGAAGGACGTCTGGCATGAGCAGTGCACTTCAGGTCCTGCCACAGCATGTCATCAAGATTCAGGTCAGGAGTTAACAGCCTTAACATGACAGGAAAACTTATTACTAGACTATTATGCAGCGCTCCTGCTCTGTTTATGATTGTCATAATCCTGATGTTTTGTTAATCAGAAGCAAAGTACTGACCTGCTTTTTATTTTTAAGCCTGCTCCTCATTTACGCATCATTTCATATTCAATTGACGTAATATTTAACTGCCTTTTTCAGTTATTACCTTTGGCAAGTATTAAAACACTAGGAAAACAAAGCCACAGTCCGTACATTTAGGCTAGGCTAAGTTTGGAATAGCATCCAGTATATGTTAACATATGGAAGAAACTACTGCCCGTATACTATACTTTTTTTTTTTTTTTTTATGTGAAATTAAAATAATGCAGTGACGTTTCTAACAGTTTAAAACACTCAAAATACTTTAAGCCAGTGAGTTGCATCCTGTAAGAAGTTTTAAAATGATTACTCTGCATTTTAAATCCAATTTTTGCATATTGCATACAACAATTAAACAATAACCAAACATACAACTAAAAGTAGGATCAGTTAGGCTATGCTTTTATTTTTTCCACACACACAAGTAGTTGAGTGAATACACATTTGACGAAATATAGGCTACTTTATTTCATATATCAATTTGAATATTATAATTATATACACATTTTGTGATTTACCAAATGTCAGGGCCAGAAATGGATTACAATTATGATTTCTTTACTCATGGTTGGATTAATATTTTAATATCCACCTTTAACAGTGCCATGTCATGCATGTCAGCATAATCCAGGTCAGCAAATAAAGCTGTGCATCTCGTTCAGTAAACATACAACATCTCTGAAGCAGCTGGTGGTGCAAAGCTCTGTAACGTTTCATAAATCAGACCTGATGCTTCCTGACAGCACTCCTCCTCTCCGGTCTGCTTCCTGTTCAGACCGAACGGCATGAAAAATTAATCTGTAGATTAGAGTTATTTTGTCATGGAGCTGCACTGCACATGAAACAGCATCTTCACAGACTTTTGCCTTTGGACTTTCCATCTCTGATCTCCATAACACCATAAAACACTTAATTCAAGTTTCTTTTTTCCCCAGGTTTTGAATAGGTTCAGGGAGCTACTGTGACCCACATATTTCATGTCCTGATGGCACAACAGTGGCCTCATGTTTATGTGCGACATCCATTGTGGTATAATTAGCTTCCTTTGGCCTCAAAACTCAGAAAGTAGCAGCCGACAGGAGGTTTGAATTCTGGGTCAGTGTGAGAATCTGTTGAACTCGGAATGATCTTTTCAACGACGTGCTAAAGTTCGATGTCTGAAAAATACCAATGAAGGCATCAAAATACACTGAGTTTCAGGTCTTTGACTCCCATTACAAGATTCACAGGCCACATATTATAACCAATTATACTTACTGTAAAATATTTTAAGGTGAATGTATAAATTACTATTAATATTGTAAAATATGATAAATTACTATAGTTCGATATCACTAAAATTACTAAAATAAATAACAGACACAGGATATGTATGTACATACACTAGTCAATATTTGAAGTGGATCAAAACCTTAGTTGTCCTAAAACCTGAAATCAAAATGTGTACTTGTCTTAGGACAACTTTGATGAACATTTTTTGACCCAGTATGTTGATTACTCTGTAGGCTATATTGCTGCATATTACATCAATAGTTCTATTAAATGTTATTTTAAATATTAATTTTATTTATGTAAAATACATTTGATGTAGATGTAAACCTCGCGAGGCATAAAATATATTCCTGGTTCGATTCGAATCAGTCATAATCGAAAAATCTGTGAGGGAATCATTTGTGAACTCACGACTCTCATTTAAACCGCTAACTCACGTGAATCACTTTGATTGACTCATTTAAAAGAATCGGTTCTTACAGACCGCTTACATATATCCAGAAGAATCTTTCAACGGTTTTAACGTCATTAACACTCAGTTAGAGCAGGTTAAAATCTTCTCTCTGCTTGTAAAGATGGCTCTAATCAAATATATTAAATTGTGCGAGAGCAGCAGGTGTTTTCAGGTATGTTTGAAACCTGTTTTTCAATTTAAAATCTTAGGTTCATTAATTAGCACAGGAGAACCTAGCATAACACTGTGTAGCCTAGCTATTTTGTTGTACACAAATACACAACGGTTTACCTTCTTGACATTTAGACCGAGGCACTATCAGACTTGCCTGAATGTTTTTTGCGTTTATTTAAGCAGTAAAAAAGCATACTAATTTAACTAGTTAACCAATACTAAGGATTGTGGTGCGTTATAACATGATTTTATTCAACAGTTACCTGCAGTATCTGAATTCTCCAGCAGATGGCAGCTGATCACTGTTGAGAATGTAAGTCCCTAAACTCATCATCTTAATGAGGTTACATCATTAATTATCCTCCAAACACATTCACACAGCAACTTATTTCCATTAATACGTGTCATTTATTTCTACGTGTTTAGACAGATCACCTAACACTGAAAGGAGCTTTTGGTATATCACTAAAATAGGAGCTCTCAGTGTATGAAACATTGCCCTTTTTATTAAAAGCTGCAGTGGTCTAATTAAGTGGCTTGCAACACCTATATCAACATGTAATTTTCCCTCTGTGATGGTTTACCACTAAATTTGCCATCAAATAATAGGAAAATACACCACAGTAGGCTCATGCAGAGGGCTCAAATGTGCCGCCTTCATATCACGATCATGATAAATTGTGTATTAGATGTATTTTTGGAACTGGAAAGCCGTCGTGCCAGCATGTGCTGTTTTTTTCAGCTAGGCACAGATGTTAGGTGACTCCTCCAACATGTGACACATAAACACAGAACAGTCCTATTTAAACACTCCTATGGTCGGCAGCCAGCCTCCAACAAAAACACATACGCGCTATGTTCATTGTGGCCAAAAACCCACTGTCACGGTGGAAGCCGGTGCCACACGATCTCGTGATGGAGGCCGGTGACACATTCGGACGCCCACAGGGTCTGACAACTGTTTACTGGGCTGTGCCAAGCGGGCTAATGCTGGGGTTCATGGGAAGGCACCTGTTCACGAGCAGCACGAGCCAGAACCTTGGCAGCGGAACGGCGTGCGCAGCGGGTTTGCCACTTTAGCTCCTCTATTCAAGCGCGGATCACTATATTAGATCGCTGCTAGAGCTCCATTCACACAGACCCGCCCACATGAGGTTGTACAAGAGCACTGATAACATAAAAGATGGATATTACAAGTGTTACAATGGATATTACAAGATTTTATAGATCTGCCTTCTTTGCCAGTAATAGAGTTGAGCGTGTTATAGCATATATCTCATACACAGCGTAAAAGGGATTATTTCATGCTAGATAAATATAGGCCTTTATGAATCATAATTGTATGTAATGTAAAGGAAAACAATGTATCAGATGTCTTTTTGGAATATATAAATCAGAAACATCAACTAATCTACTATATATTTTGTAGCCTATTCTAATTTTTTAGCTCTTTAAAAATAATGTGGTGGAGTGATGTTAGTGAAATAATAGCATAGTGTTTGGAAAATATCAGTATATACCTATCCACTATTACCTTGGTATTAGACATATACCACAGTAGTACCGTGGTATTCTTGAAAGTGCCAAAAACATGGTGGTATTACTACTACAAAAAGTACAAAAATGGTGCTATTTAGCAGTACATTGTTAATTAATTGCTATGTTTTTATTTTATTTGACATATTTTTTCATTTTATTATTATTTAATTTATGATGATAACTTGAGGAAAAAACTTTTTTTGTTTTTAAAGAAATAAATACTTGTATGGCTGCATTACATCGATCAAAAGTAAATACATTAATAATGCTAAATAAAAACACAAATAAATGCTGTTCTTTCAAACTTTTTATTTATCAAAGAATTCTGGACAAAAATGTATCATAGATTCCTCAAAAAAAATTCAGCGTGGCATTTATGAGCATTGCTAATAATAATACTAATAAAGTTTCTTGAGCCGTGAATCAGCCTATTAGAATGATTTCTGAATGATCCTGTGACATACAAGACCGGAGTAATGATGCTGAAAATTCAGCTTTGTATCACAAGAATAAATTACATTTTAAAATTTGTTTACATAGAAAACTGTTATTTTAAATTAGAATAATATTTCGCAGTATTACTATTTTTTTCTGTATTATTGTGAGCATAAGAGTCTTCTAAAACATTTAAAAACCTTACCGACCCCAAACCTTTCAAAAAAAGCACTGTATATATCAACCATAGTATTGCCATATTCATCCAAAAAGTGCCTTACATACCTTTCATAAACATTTTAGGTAAAATATGCAAGAATCTTTTTTCATTTTTTAGTATATCTTTTCCCTGACAGCAGATCTGTACGCAGTGTCATAAAATCTGCGTGGGAAGACAAGCAACAATATGTAAAGGACTGAAAATAATTCAGTTTGTCCTATTACAACAGATAAAAAGCTGCTTAGCTGAATTAAATGTAGGTTAGGGGGCTGTGGGAGCGGATTTCGGTTCATCTGTGGTCAGTTAAATAAGAGCAATCATGAGTAAATAGCACAGGGAATTATGGGAGAAAGGTGAGAGGACAGGAACTTGAACACAGACGCCCAGCTGGCTTCTGAGAGATCTCTCTCTGTGTGTGTGTGTTTATGTGAATGCTTATATGACTGCCTGTGATCCTGTGTGTGTGTGCCCACTATTGGCTGCTCAGTAGGATGATTAAAGCACACTTGCCCGTGCTCTGGGGGTTGTTGCCAAGGCTCTGAAGGAGAACGCAAGCTGATTGGTTCCCTCAAATGACTGAGGTTTCCAAACTGGTCACATTAACTCAGCAAGCAACCCGACCTGAGAGCGCATCTTAGTCAACAACTCTCACAAAAATCCATAAAAATCAATTCCGCGCTTCACGTTAATTGATTTCTTTGAAGGTTGCCTTTCATTTCCAAACAGACAGCAAGGCCAAAGTGGCATCGTTTCGGAGACGACGCTTCGTCTCGGCGACTAGACAGAAGCCGCATTAAAATGCGCGCTGTGTTTTTGTAGAGGTATAAAACTCAGAGACGGAGGGTGATTTTAAGATGGGGATGAGCTGAGATTGAGAGAGAACTTCGGAGGCTTTAGGGATGATGGAAGGTCAAAGATACCGGCGTACTGGATTAACATTTTCACTGCACAATTTTCTACTCTGTAACCCTTTAAAATATTCTTATATCACTGATAACCTCTGACAACACCTCACGGGAAAAACACGATTGCTCATACAAAACAGCAATTACTGCCAGTCATGATTTCATGCATCTCTCGTTCGTTTTATTATGCACTAAGGCTTCAAAAGTATCCCGTCGTCAGCCTTTTACAGCTGTAGTAAAATGTTGGCGTTATTTATTGACCAGCTGAGTTTTTCCATCAGACCTGGATGTTGCTTTTGTGCTTGTGAAGAACGGTTGAAAGTAAAAAGAGACAAAAATGCTTAAAAATATGAGGGTGTTTTTTTCCTTTATGTGCTTTCTCCATTTTAATTAGTGAAAAAATCACTTGAATTACTCTTATACCTTTACCTTATTCTTTTTTAGCAATGACAAGTTAAACTGATCAAAGGTGACATTAAAAAGTTACACTGTGTAACTTTTTAATGTCACCTATATATATAAATCTATAAAAAAGTGTATGGTTTTAGTATACTTTAATGGGTAAAATGTAATTTGAAATATATATATATATAAAATACTTGTTTGCATTTTTTTAACACAAATAATATTTTATAATGGCTTAAATGTAATTTAAACTTAATAAATGTAATTTAAGTTTGGACTTTTTATGTTCAAACATATTTAAAAATAGCAATTACGTATGTGTTATACATTTTGATTCTTTAAGTCAAATCACACAAAAAAACAGACTGCTAATGCACATTTTGAAAAGGACTTCCTTACCTGTAATTGCCATGAAGGTATAATTTCTAATATTAATATTTTATACCCTGATCACATAGTATTTTTAGAAAAAAAAAAAATAAATACTGTGTAAATACATTGAAAAAATAATCAAATGCCTTCATAAACACCTCTAAGAGTCGAGTCCAAGTGTTGGCTGTTTTATTTTCTCTCATCGGAAATGTTGTGTTGAAACGTGAAGGTTTCTTTGAAGGGCTGCAGGCGTTAAGCGTGTCCTTAGCAGCCCCCTGTACGCTTCACTGCAGATATTGCATGTTTTCCTCTCTCGGCATGTCTGTATCTTGCTCTTTCCTTCTCCCTCTCTTTCCTCATCTCACTTCCTTTCCATGTACCGTTCCACAAACAACCTTTTCAACTTGATTATTCCATCCGTGGAAATGCCACGCCAGTTGTGAGCTGTGATATTAGTAATAAAAACCAGTGCAATGACCAGCAGTTACACCTGCGCAAGACAGCGGCCGTGTCAGGCAAAGCTGCGTTTCTTCACACTTGATGGACAAGCAACAAATGAAAATCTACACTCTAAAAAGCCTGGGTTAAAAAATAACCCAACCTTAACCCAGCTGCTGGGTAACTATGAGACAGAACACGCACTGGGTGGTTTTGACCCAAGTGCTGGATTTAACCTTTTTTACCCAGAATGCTGGGTTGTTTATTTGACCCAACCAGTGGGTCTGGTTAACTGTGTTGCTGGGTTAAATATGACCTAAAAATTGGGTTATTTATTGTCTTATTGCCTTGCTACATTTATATTTACCAATATTAGCAATAATAAATACATAATAATCACAAAGGAATGTAAAATATTATTTCATTATTATATTAATAATATAATATTATATTATTTTCCTGTAATACAGTTAGACAACACAAAATGCAAAAAAAATGCAGCTGTACATATCCAATTTAATGTGTTTTAATTTTTGAGTGCTGTCAGACATTTCCTTCTCTTACAGGCACAATTAAAACAACAGTTTTTTGTACATCATTCTTTAGAACACAAAACTGTACAAACTAGGCACTGTTGGTTCCTATTCTTTAAAAACCTCACACATGAAGAATCATTTCCATCAATATGATATACTGCATGCTGGAGAAATTCTCAGGTAGAAAGACACTGCTTAGTGAAGTTAATATAAATCACTCTTTGCACAAACGATTAAATATGTCATATCAATATTTATAGGCTCAATATCTTCATATATATATATATATATATATATATATATGTATGTATATATGTATACTTTACTCACTGTCTTGGTAGGCTATTTAAGAAAAAACGAACAAACTTGAATTTACAAATATAAAACGTTCCAGTCATGTTTCTATATTAACTTAATAAGGAAACAAAATTCTTATATATTTGCAGTAAAGTGTCTGATTGAAGATAGTTCAGCGATCGATGCCCAGCTTTTTTCTTTGTCACTTTGACTGTGGTATGTCTTCTTTGTTATGTTATAAAGACAATCATGTTCTTGCCAAAGTTCAGTCATTTTTTCTTCCACGTGAGTTTACTTTACACCGTAAATGCTGTCGCCATTATCTCCTGTCAGTATATACCGTCAGGGCGGATGAAGGATAAAAAGTTCAGAATGTGTGAAATGTGTTATCGCTTTATTACGGCTTAACAATCGACATTCGGTTACAGAATAATACGCCATAGCGAACGCTGCTGATCTACTACTAGCCTGTTATCCCTCACAGCCTCGTTTTCGAATTAAAATGGCGGCAGGCTGAATAAGGCGTGTAGAAAAACCTTTGCGTGCGCACACACACACACACACACACACACACACATTTAAGTTTATTTAATGATAAAACCATTGTTGCGGTCGTTTTCTGTCAAAAACAGCACAGCGACAGATCAAATATTACATTGAACAGTGAAATATGTGGGATCTTACCACAACTTATTAAAGATAGAGGTAAATAATCTACCATCATATTAAAATTTACTGCGATGTGCATGACCATCTGACGACGAGACGAGTGAAGAATCCAGAAAGTTAGACGAAGAGCAAAAATTAAATCAACCGGTTGGGTTAAAATAGCCCAACCCAGTGGTTCAGTGGTGAAAATTCATTTGACCCAGCATGAACAACCCAACTTTGTGTTTACATTACCTCAAATAACCCAGAATTTTGACCCAGCACAATTAACCCAACAATGTGTTTACAGAAATAACCCAGCACTTTTTAGAGTGCATCATATACATAGATCCATGTGTTCGCATGCATTTGTGAGCATGATAGCAGCATATTTTGCTGATGTTACTTCATTAAAAGACCTTTCTTGTGAGTGACGAGAAGCTCATTATCATCTAATAGCTTCTGGGAATAGATTCAGGGAGTCTAATTTGAGCTCTTTCATGATCAGGCAGAAAAATCCTCCACTGGTCCAACTCACATCTCATTCTGGACAAGTGACTAATGTAAAAAAAAGTATGTAAATAGAAACGCTCAAAAATATATTAACAACCTAACAACCTACAACATGGTATTCCGCAGTAAGGTGGCACAAAAAACAAGCAAAAAAAGATACATTTATACAAAACTTTACTTTAGCATATGGTCAAGGTAGCTCAAAAACACAATATTCCAATACATAACATATTATATTATAGCATAACATAACATAACATATAATATATTTAAAAAAATCAACAAAAAGGCCTACAATATCGTATTCTCTACTAAAGTGGTGCAAAAAAGCACATATTATCCAAATAAATACATAAAAGCACATAGTTATAAAGGGATACAATATAATATTCAGCATTAACATATGTAACATATTTTAGCTCATTAAGGGAAATGTATATAAATAATTACTATTAATTATGATTAATTGCAATTATTTA
>JAUCMR010000091.1:2593854-2609208 GCA_032357425.1 Enteromius argenteus
GAGAAGAAATGATATATCGTGGCCACTTGTTTCCATGACTTAATAATTTGTTGCTCTGATTTAGTAAATTGTGGCCACTTTTTAAATAAAATTAAGGATTGAATTAGTAAATCGTAGTCATGAATTACAGCAACAAGTGAATAAATGAGTAAATGATAGCCACAATTTAAATAAAACTAGGGAAGAATCAAAAGTAGTAAATCATGACCACGATTTCTAGAAACGAGTGAATGAATCAGTAAATCATGGCTACATTTTAAAACTAGGGAACAATAAGTAAATCATGGCCACAATTTAAATAAAACTAAAAAACAGATTAGTAAATCGTAGCCACAATTTACAACAAGAGAATGATTTAGTAAATTGATATATATTTTGTTCCGCATTTTGGGACTCCATAGAAAGATAATAAAATTGTGCTATTAGTTTTTTGACAATTTTTAACTGCCTAGCATAAAACAAATGAGATGTCTAGAGACCAGTCCAGAAGTGCACTATTTTAACTTTTTCCAAGATGTAAGCACCTAGCAACCACCCGGAACACCCTAGCAACCGCATAGAAACACACTATAAAACAAATACCTTAGCAAATACTTTAAGCAGCTACCTGATAAAAACGCACAGCAGCTTAACATCAGGTTGTCGAGTTCTTAACAGACAAGCACCACTTACATTTTATTCCTATATTCTACTATTCAGTCTGAAAATATCTGTGAAAAAGAGAGGAGAAAATGTTGACAAATTTCAAAGTGCAATATCCAATACTCAATTTAACTGAATGAATAGGCGTGTACGAAGCCTGCAAAACAATTTCAATGAAATTATTGATTCGTGACTGTTCTATGCAGGTTACTCTCCTACCCAATTTCCAAGGCCACGAAAACACTTGAGGAAACTTAAATTGTATTTCACAGCTTTACAGAGATGTAACTGATCTGCACTAGTCATACAGATGTGAAAAGGCTGTTATTTTCACCTGAATCTTGGACTGGGCTTCATTCAGTGATAAAGAATTTACTTTCAACTCATTTTATAATATAAAATAAGATTTGTCTTTTAAACTCATGGTTTCTTAATCTAAATGGAGTTTGCAAGATGGGCTATTTAACTAAAGCTCATCAAAGACTAGTTCTACAGATATTTTTAACACTGTCAAAGAGATAACTTAATGAAAGAGCGAGGGAGAGAGAGGCTTTTTAAAGCACCAAGCCTTTTATGTTCCCTCTTATGACCACACGAGACTCGCAGAGCACGTGAAATTCATCTCAATTGATTCCACTTATAAAGCAGAGACAAGGGTACGATCTCACCATCTGTCTTGTGAGGACAATTCAGATACCTGGAGACCTACATGTTTTGAATCAACCGTAGATTTACACAGATTTGCAGGTAGATCATTTATATAACCTTGCTTACATTTATTTTGCTTGTGATTTATGAACAAGTCCCTATATAAATTATAAAGAAATATTTGGTAACACTTTCTATGAAGCCCGTATTTATAATACTGTACATTATAAGGGTATTCTTAATGTATTATAATGAATGCATAATGCATTATAAATAACTTTATATATATGTTGTATCATCTCATACAAGTTTTTGTCTACTGTAAGTTTCGTTCACCAGCTTAATAGTCAGCCCTCTGTTAAACAACAATACAATCCATTGAACACACACTACTACTATCCCTCACAGCCTTGTTTTTATTCATGTCAAAAACTAAATATGGTGCTACCCGGATTAAGGTATACTGACATCAACTAGTTCCAGAATGGCCATTTTATGGTAGTTATTAACCCTTCCCAAGAGGGTGAGCACTTCTGCTTATGCAGATTATATACTCTGCTAATAATGTCATATTGTGTGGGACAGCTTTCACCTCCAGTGCCCAGATCAGTCATCATTAAGCTCACTAGCAGTAGATTCAGGACTGGAACCTTACTGCATCACACAGAGGATGAGCTATTCTGAAGGGAACAGCGTGTATCAGTGTGCATGTATATGTAGTTTCAAAATCACACACTAAATTCAGACATAGTCACTGTCAGCTGCCTCTAAATTAGGCTATTCCGTTCCACTGCCCAATTGCCCAACAGCTAAGAAAAACCGAGAAAGAGGAGCTTCTTGGTAGAAAAAAAAAAAAAAAAAACATCAAAAAGGCACATGCATTAAAATGAAAATAGGAATGATAGTTTTGACTATTTGCATAATGCCTGGTCCAATTCACAACTTAGTTTTATCAAGAATTGTCAGTCTGGTCAAAAATGTATGTCTTTGGCTACAAATTAAACAATAAAAAATAGTTGACAAATTTGTATTGACTGAATCAATTTCCTTCAAGCATTCATTTTCACAGTCTTAGTATCAAATTTGTCCTTGTCTAAACTCCAAACCACAAAAAGATTATAAGATGCACATTATTGCTATTGAACTTCAATAAAAACATGCTACCAGGTGATTCAATAAATAGTCTTTTTCATTTGCAGTCTCAAACTCCTGTTGGCATTGAATTAAATGACTATATTCAATCCAAAGCATCTGTGGGGAGAGTCTATTTTAGACACAGTCCACTGAGTGAGTTTCTATCTGCCATCGCCCTGTCTCTCTGCCTCGCTTTGCTCATGACAGGTGAGCTAATTACCCTTCCAAGGTTATTTGGCTACATCAACACTTTTAATTCAAGCTATTCCACTGCAGCTGTTCAGATAAATAATTTGAAATCACAATTGAAATTAGTCCATATCTATGAGCCCATATAGACTAGAGGGGATCACGCTATGGGTAACAATTTTTTTCACAGCAGATGAATAAAAACAATGACAGCTGATCAGAAACAACCCAACTTAAGCATTTTAAGCAGCAAACGCCATTGCTGCAGTGGACTTTTAATAAACAGAATGTTATTGCATGCTAATATAATTTATGTCATAGTTATTTTCTTGATGTCAATAGGGGCTTTCACACAAGAATCTTTGCATAGTTCCTAGAACTATTAGAGGAAGTACCCACTTTTGGTGTGTTCACACCACAGGAACTAGGAATGGTTTTAGTTCTAGGAACTCCATCTGAAACGGTTTAATAGGAACTACCAGTGACGCTGATTGGCCAAACACATACAAAACACATATTTACCTGTTGTTTGCAGCATTGTGCTCTTTTCTTAGCCTCAGTAATATGCAACACTGCAATTTGTCATTGGAGGTTTAGTCAAATTTTCATGCCCTTACAATTGTGCCTTTACATTCCATCTCAATTATATCGAAACTCATGAAACAGCTCAGATCACGATATCCTCTATTAAGCAGTTGTTGACGTCCATAAATGCTTGTCAACTGCTTCAGTGTTCCTGCTGCTGGTGTGAATGCAACTAGGAAAACAACCCAAAGGAGAAATTGGTTCTCTAGGAACCATCAGGATGGCTAGCTCTTAGAAGTAAGTTCGTAGAACTACACGGTTTGAAGGTAACCCCTTTGATTTTACCCACCACAAGTGCGATTTGAATTGGTGTTTCTGCCATGGGAGGCAAGTGCGCTAACAAGCACGCTAAACACTCCAGCCCCTAGCATCAGTCGCTAGTGCACCTCCTGAGATCAAAGGAGTGAGGTTTACCTGCACAGCACTTACTAGCTGGCCTCTTTTACACTCAACCCCCTAAATCTCACTCCTATCCGGGTCACGGCACCAATTCTACTCGCAATGTTCGCTCTGATCGGGATTTGAACTGGCATCTCCAGCACAAGCAACAAATAAATCTAAAATGTTACATAGCATAATATATGTTTTACAACTGATTTGTCTCTGTTAAAAGCCACGAGATTCTGCATGTTCTCATGAGGCATTAGTCTCTAAACTTGCATTGAATGTCTTTAAATTAATTGTCTTTGAGTGCAAAGCACAACATTTCCATGTTATGATTCTGACCCAATTGTGCAGTTTCATAATATGACTCTGACATCTGCTTACTCACAGCTGATGTATCAGGATTTGGAAAGACACACAAGGTCCAGATGAGTGTGCGCATGTTTGTTCATCGTGATCTGACTCAGCAATCCTCTATAGGTGAAGCAGAGCACTGCTAATTTAGTTTAGAGGATGAAGCTAGCTTTAATCCAATCACTGCATGAAACAGTTCTGCCGTATGTACATGAATCACTGACCTTAGCAAAGATGCTACATTCCATCTCTGCTAGCAACAGAGAAATGTCAACAAGTAGTAGGAACTGGATTCTGGAGGGTGGGTAAAAAAACTGGCACAAATGTTCTCCATACCTTTAAGAGACAAGCAATAAAAGGTTTTCCCCCTCACTTTGAAAGAACAGCCTCAAGGTAGCCGTAGTTCACCCACCTGCTGTGCTGAACTAATAAAATGCATGAAAGTGACTCTAAAATGTTGCCTGGGCGATGTGTTCAGCTGCAGTGAAACGCAGGTTGTGCTCTCTAAAGGACAAGAATGAACAAACTGACAGAATCACTGTTTCTATGACATCACATGCCCCATTTTCACGTAACTGAAATGCTATGTATGTGCATTATAGCTATATATAAAACAAAGTCAGGTGCTGCATCTCGTTACTCTCCCTTGTTCCCTATGTCCTGAATCAGGGTATTGTGAGCATGAATTTGCATGGGAAAGGGACTAGAGCCTGTATGCATTGCGATACTGATTACTCAGTTGTGTGCATTAAAATGTCAATGGTATTTCAACAACTCTACTGTAATAGAACTAGTCATTCTGGTTTAATTTTCTTTCAAAAAGTGCAGTGGTATATGCAGTTAACCTCCATTTTTTGGCTTAAAAAAGAGACAGAAAAGATTTTCAGTACGAGGTTACTGTGCATTGTGGGAGTTTTTAGGAACTGAATGTTTCATTGCGCTATAATCATTTTATGATATAGAATAGAACAAACTATTCTAACTTATCACTAAAAGAGGTATCTGCACATACATATCAAATTATTTTGAAATCTTTATTTAAGGACACTGGTTAGTTCAAAAATAATTAATGAAGTCAACTCTTCAACACAAAAACCCTACAGAAAATACAAAATACAATATGGCACAATATGGTGTAAACATTGGCTTTTGTAAAAGTCTTGTAAAAACAACTAAACCAGACCTATTCTACTGCGTGTCAAAAAAAAGGAACCTTTTAAAGGTACAATTCGCTTTCTTGCCTGAGACTGAATACATTGCAATACACACATTTCACCCAAATCCAGAGAAAACTCATTAAAAAATTTATAAATTAACACAAGCCACATGGTGCTGACAGTCCTCAATACTGTATATAAGATAAGACAGTGGCTATATTCTGTATATATGGCACATAGATAAACAGAAGAAACTGTCATATGGCAATGGGGCTCAATTCTGTTCCTAAAGATCAACCTACTTCCTAAACTCTTAATGTTTCTTAATATTCTTGAATCTTCTAATCAAAGTCTTTTCAGGTTGATTTAAAACATAAGGTGCATCTCTAAACTCTGAAGGAAAGTAGATTTTTAGAAGCAAGACTGAGCGATCCACGTTTCCCATCCATAACAGTCAATAAATGATATCCCACAAATTGCATAGAAAAGATATATAGAGATATATGTACATTGTATAGAAGCAAACCAACTGGTCACCTATGATCGGACAAGTTTAATCCCTTGCCCCGTATCTAGTATGCTGGGAGGGAACCAAGAAAGTTTCAGTCTCCTGACACAACGCAAACACACACTACATAGCCAAAGGAGGTTGAGTCCGCAGCACCAGTTAGCTACAGCCACCAGTGGGTACGTGGCCTTGGGGAAGTGTGTTTTCCAATGCTTGGCTACATCGCTTCCGGTGGGCAGGTGGAGAGCATAGTCACTCCAGGGTTTGGACACGCCGTATATAGCGGAGATGATCCGACCCCTCTCGGACCACTGAACGCCACTGTCAGGATCGCAGTTGTATTTCACCCACTCAGAGGTGAAGTCTCCCAAACGAGGGGATCCCTGGGCTTCCGCATCCTGGACAGGGCTCATCTTGGCTCCTTGTACTGCCACATACATCTTTTCCACCTTTCGCACCGCCTTCACCCATGGTGCAGAATTCTCAGTGTCCAGGACCAGGATGAGGCGGGACGAGAAGCTGGCGTTCCGTTCCTTCCACATTTCAAGGATCTGCTGCAGACGCAAGCAATCACCACCTGTGGACAAGAAAGGTCATCAGTCAGTGAAAAGGGAGGCTGCTGCTTTTTTCTCTCCAAAAGGCCTGAAAAATCTGTACCAGACCTTTGGGGCCAGTTTTACTAAACAGGGTAAATTGGTGCAAGAGCGCAATTCCAAAACAGGATTCGGATAATGTGTTCTTCTGGCATTCCAAATAAATATGTCTGGAATAAAATCATCTCCCTTCTATCACGTGCTCTCTGTTCCTTGTGGTGCCTGTCCTAGCAATAACAAATGCAGCCATTTCAAACGCAAAATAGTTGACATGCTTTTTTTGGAGTTCAATGATGGCACATATACCAGTAATTTGACGAGTGCAAACGTTGCGTGATTCATTTCAATACTCCCCTCTCAGAAATTAAAACTCCTACAAATGCACACATAGATAAGGCACACATATAAATGTCCACGTCTTTTCAGCACAAATTCTTTACTGCATGTCTTTAGTAAATCCTGACAGTACTATTTTAACGTGAAAAGTACTATTTTAACGCTAGTCTAGAGTTGGCAACTACCAAGGCGTTGCCAACTTTAGACTAGTTCAAACAATGCAAATATTCAATCATAATTGCACCACCTTGAGTTTGAGAAATTCCCATTCACAAATACAGAAAGTGCTGACAAGATGTGATGGGCTGTTGCTGCAGGGGAAATGGAGAGAGACGGTGCAAGCAACACAGAAAAGGTGTAAGAAATCTGACAGTTTGCCACGCTGCGGGAAAGACTGCGAATAACGCTCTGCAAGTACCGCTTTCAAAAACTGAATGAGGATTCCTGGCTGTTTCTCAACCACCCTGGTCTGATCAAACTGTATGACAGAGGCTGTGACATCCCATATCGCTCATAAGGATTAATACCTCACTGAGTTACAGGACGCACACACAGGCAGGAAGATAAAGCATAGTGGAGCGATTGAGCCAAGATATATCTTTACAGTTCGTAGAGCTTTCAGAACGATAAATTGTTGAAGCCCAGCCAAAATAAAAGCATCTCTTTTACCTGAAAAGCAATATTGATTTTAGCATTCAAAAAAGTATGATATGAATAACTCCCGATTGGTGCATGACATACAGAAATGAATTGAGTCTTCATCCATACATTTCCACCTATACATGCTACAATTTATTACCTTAACTCTTAATAACTCTTAAGTTAATTTACATCATTCCTGCTCTTACCTGCAAGAGTCCAGTCTCCGCTGGGAAGTGTGTGCCCACTGTAGTAGAGGATGTAGGTGTCATGCCGCGGGCCTTCTGCAGTGCAGAGCTCCAGAAAGGAGCGCAGTTTGGCCTGCAGGGTGTCCAGGTTTAGACTGGTGGAGTAGTCACATCCAAAGGTCTGGATAAGGTGGTGGGAGAAGAGTCGCTGCACAGCATTCAAAGTAGCTGTGGAGTGCAATTCCTGGGCTTGCCCTGGAGGCAACAGCAACGGCTGTCCATCTGCACTGCATCCCATTGAGAAAAAGAGGATAAAATGATGGGTGAAATGTGAAAGAGAGGCTGATGCTTCTGAATTGCTATCTGGGTCACCTTGACCCAGTGTACACTGACCCATGTACAAAAAAAGAAGAGGGATAAGCACAATTGAGAGTGGATTCAAAGAGGCTTAGAAAATGTAAGATGCAGTAAAAGGTACAAAGAAAAGGAACAAGGCCATAGTAAGGATGACGTTAATACTTTTTTGAAAAATCCAAGCAAGTAATTCATCAGCTCCTTGCAGGGTCAACCTAACCCGTTCTGCCTTTCTAAAAGAGCACATGAAAAGCTTCTGCTGTTTCACCAAGAACAGTCGACAATTAAGAACCAAGACCATTATGATCCTTTCCATACCCTTGCTGCCCAAAGATTGTAATTATAAAACCAAAACCAACTCTTAGTGGTGGCAATGTTAAAAGATTATTTCCCATGCTTGCTGGAGACTGAAATGGCAAGTCTAAGGCACAGTGACCCATGAAAACTACCCAGGCAGGTGCTGAGCAATTCAAGCGGAAATGACTGCTTCTCTGAGCTCGTTTGTCAGGACTCTTTCCTTCTCTCTCATTCTCGTAGCTTTCCTGTTGATGCTATTTTTTCTGCACACGCATTCCCTGGTTCAACTCCTCTCATTCCCAAACACAATATTTTAAAAAGAATATCATCAAATAATATCAAAGGCAAATTTTTAGCTGAAATGACAGTTTACTAGCCGTAAGGCATCCATCAGAACACACAAACAAGATTTTAATTAAAAGAGCTGATAAATTGTTCAGTTTATATAAACTCTTAAAATGATTTCTGGGTGAACCATCTGAAAATTTGGATGATGGCCAGAGCTCTTTCCTTTTAAATGTGAGAGGAAACAGTACCACAGCATCTGCTAAGAATGAAAACGAGCTCTTGCTGCTGAAGGCGAGTCTGAGCATTTCTCTCTCATCCTTCCCTCCCTCCCCTCTCATCTTCCCAAGAGGCTCTCGTCATGGTAAAAACATGATCTGTACCCATCAAATGGAAGATTACACCTTGCTACATTCCCCTCATGCACCCGCTCCACACTGAGCCTTTTCACCAAGAGTGCTGGAATACTGAGCGTGAAGAGGCTGTTGAGCTGCATCCTAATCGACATCATAATCAGCGACCTGACTGAATGCCTGCCCTGTACCCCACCCTCACTCTCTCAGTATGCATGGCACATGCTTCCCCCAGCGGGACCAGCAATAGACCAAGTTTATTAAAAGCTATGAGTTTATTTAACGCTAGCATGTGTTCATAAGATCCAATCCGGGGTGGATTTCCACTCTTATTTCTAAAGGACTGATCAAGATGCACGTTCAAGATGAGCAAGAGCGGGGCAGCAGATTATTTCCCTTGATAGTGTAATCATGATTATTAATCATCTTCCTGACTTCCTGATACACAAACAAAACAAGCTGTTTTAAAATACTTGAAAATCACAACCACGGTCAGATTTATATATCAAAAGCTATTCAGTATACAGTAACTTGACCTGACCTGAAGAACAACAATGTGAACTATACTGGTAAATAAAGGCTAATCAAGTCATTTGCATATATTGTCAAAAGAGAAAAACTGTTTAAGAGAAAGGATGGAAAGAAGTCATGTAAAACTTGTTTTTTAGTGCATCAAAATATGATAATCATTTTAAGAGGACATTAGGAAAAATGCTATGCAAGTTTAGACCATGGCTCACTTAACCCTACCTAGTATTTAATATATAAATATACTTTTGCAGCGGATACAGATATTAAGCTTGGTTTACACAAACAGAAGACACAATTAAGCACAGGCATAAGTAATAGCGTTTCAGATAATAATAATAACAAAAAATTTATTTTAAAAATGTACTTTCTCTGAAACTGAATAATCATGTAATAATTACAAGTACTGTATTTCTTAGTTGAAAGTCACTTTAACCTTCTTCTAAAAAATATGATTCATAAGAAAAACTGTTTGTCGGGTATCAATATTTGTTATATAGAACATCAACAAGAAGCTTGCTGCATGGTATTGGTTTCTACCAATGTACTTGTTGTGACTATGAAAATGTGTATGCCGTATCCCTGTTGTGTATTTACCTGCTGTAGCAAGTGGGAATTACCACCGCATATCCAACGCAGGTGCCTCCCAAGCAGTTTCCCAGTTCATGGAAGAGTCCATGAGCCAGAGACTCCAGTGGCAGTACCACTAAAAACACACTCATGAAGAGTCCATTAGTGACCTGTGGAGAGGAACCCTTGGTGATCAACATCTCTAAAGTGGATTCAAAGGTACATTCAAACAAACACACTTTAACTTTAAGGCAGAGTTTAAAAAGACTGACATTATACACATCTTGTTCACAAAATCACAATTATAGATGCTATGCTGGCAATAGTGTAATAGATTTCTACACTGAAATTTGCTTGACTTGATCTTCAATTTTACGTGTTCTACTGTAGATCTATTTCATGTCTCATTATTTGTCAGATGCCACATGCTAAATTAAACATGCATTGTGATGACTCCATGTGAATCTGAATTAAAATTCTACCTTTTCCTGTTGCGTTCTACATGTTTCACATACAATTTGCTTTAAAAAAAAATTGAGCACTGTGCAGTCTTCAGCGAGAAGTATGCTAGTATTCCTTTTGTTTTCAGGCCTGTTCATTTTAATAAATTGTACTATTCCTCTGACTCACCAGAATACTGTTTTTATAGGCAAAATCACAGTTATTATAGAAAAATTGCATTTGCTTCACACGCTGGATAACATTAGCAAAGTTGGAAGTGCTTTTAATGACTCATCGCAGCATTCATATCTTAACATCAAATCTCAAGTGGATTACTATAAAGGTTAAACTAGGCTCTTGTGCCCAAAGCCTGATGGCTGGTTTATTGAGTTGTCTCTATTTAACATTACATAAGACATTATGGCATATATTATTTTTAATATATTATCAAAAATATTAGTCATTTATGGTATCATTTACTCACCCTAATGTCATTCTATGTAACATTCTTCTGCAGAACACAAAAGAAAAGTTTTTGATGCATTTACTTTTATTGTATGGGTAAAACCAGTTCTTCAAAATATCTTCATTTGTGTTTCTGAAACGGTTATTGGAGCACAAAAGAAAAAAAGATATTTTGAAGTATGTTTTAATTGCTTTTTACCGAACAATAAAAAAGTCTGGCGTCCAATGTTTTGTCTTCAATCATATGCACCAAAGAAAGTCACAGAGGTGACATGACACTAAGTTCAAGATGCCATAATTTGGTGTAAATGATCCCTTTTAGTAGCATTCATAAAACCAATGTGCCTATTGTCACCTTTAAAAAATGGTTTGATTGATAGGACGGCAATGCAACTCCATTTTTCATTGGATCTAGGTGTTCAAGTATTTTCAAACAGGCATCATGATATCTAGATTTGATTCAGAAAGAATTATTCAACATGCTTTACCTGCCATGAGACGGCCCCTAGAATGATGGTGGACATCAGGCAGAAGAGCACCAGCCGTTCGGAGATGAGACAGAAATGACGCATGCCCCTGGAGGCCATGATCCTGTCCAAATTGAGCGTTTGCGAGCGCTGGGCCGCCCACGTCTTCTGACACTCAGTTAGCTTGGTGTGGAAGCACCATAGCGTGACGAGGAACACCATGTGGCACAGGATCCACAGAAGGCCAAAGACACAGAAGCCAGGGATGACCAGGTACCAAACCTTCAGGTTACCCAGCTTCAAGGCACAGAGCACAAAGAACGCCAGCTCGACCAATGCCAGCGGGAACAGAGAAAATCTCCTCCACAGACGACCGGCTGAGAGAAACTGCTTCCAGCGTTCTGTCGACGACAAGCTGCTGAAGTACACGTCCAGAAGAGGCTCGCAGATAAGCCGCCCCAGGTAGCAGCTGACCGCAAAGGGGTTTGCTTGGATCTCCAAGGACTGGAAGAAGGTAACGGCGGTGATCACAGCAAAGCAGACTAGATTAGGGAGAGCCAAGGGCGACTTCATGCGAAGGTCCACGATGAGGGCTGTTAACGATAACGTCAGAGCAATCATGGCCAGCGATTTGTGGAAAACCAAGCTGATGCTTGCGACACCAAATCCTAGGAGCTCTAGAAGCTCGGATGAGGTGATAACGACTGGTTTATACTTAGCGCTACCACAGAGACGTTCTGTTAAGGCCCAAAGCGTCCGAACAGCCACGCTTCCCAGCAACAGGTAGTTTGTGACCTGCTCCTTTATGTCGTTCTCCAGAGATGGGCTGTTCAGGAAGCACAGGAGTCCCTGCAGGAAGCCGAACCACAGATGGAAGAGGCTTAAACTGGCCGACTCCATTGAAAAGTAGTAGTAGAGGATACAGGCTATGGCTGATACGAACAAACCCAAGATGAAGATGACCAGAATCATGGGCTCTGCAGTCTGTTCCCATCGTACGTACATTCCCAAGCACACGGCGACCAGCAAATTGAAGCTGGAGAGATACCCCAGACAGTGGAGGGAGGACCACATGTCCACACCCTTTTCTGATTCCTCTTGGCCTGACATTTTTGAGTATAATCACAGAGGATTAGGCCTGACTCCTCCAAGACTAGGAAAGATAATGTTGATGCATTCCACTGAAATCAATAATAGATATATTATATCAACAATAATTGATATATTGATCATGCATGCATGCAATATACATTTACATTTAGTGATTTTGCTGATGCTTTTATCCAAAGCGACTTACAATATATCTATCTATATAAATTATTTTACACTGGTGAATTAACCCCCAGGTTTTACAGACAAGGCTTAAGCCTAATCCTAGACTAAAATTTAAGTCTGATGTGTTTCAACTGTAAGAAACTTGGACTGACTGATCTTTAAATATATCAGTGTCTTTGTTTTGTCTCAAGATGCTCACCATTAATGTTTTTTTTTTCTTTCTCTAAGCACGTTCATTAATATTACTTGAATGTCCTAATTAAACTATGGCCTAGTCTAAGCCCTGTCTTTGAAACCAGACCTAGTTTTTTTTAAGTCTAAAGTGACTTCAGTAAAGTCTAATTACACAAATGTGCATATTTCATTTACAGAATAATCTGAAATATTTAGTAACTGTCTGTATACAGATTATACGGTTTCTATTGAGATGTTGACTTAAAAAAGAAAAAAAAAAGTCAATTTCATGTACATATATAAAAAAAAAGAGAAAGAAGATTAGTTGTTTTAAGCATTTGATGGTTGTGCGAAATTAAACGTAAATACGATTTTTTTTTGGCAACTATGTACACATAAAAGATATAACAGTTATGTTGATCGATCCTGTTCACGATTAATAGATGTCAGATGTGAAACTGCCACATAAACAGCACAGACGAGACACTCAACTTTCTCACTGTAAACGCTCGGAAGACATTACAATACCGCGATAACACTTCGAAATGCGAGTATTAACGACTGCCTTTTGTAATTCGATTAATCTTCGTCTAAACATAACATATGCAAACTGAATTATTCTTACATTTGTTTATGACAACGAGTTTTTAGCTTCCCGATGTCCATGATGCTTCCGGACTCTGAACTACGGCAGCACAGACGGGTCAAAGGCGAAGTACAAAATCCGCGTTGACATTGCGCTCACCACCTCCACTGACATGTAGGCTATTGTGTTGGATGTATTGTGATATGCATAGTTACTTAATAGGTTCGTTTATTTTATATATATATACACACACACACACACACACACGATTTTGATTCCACAAATGTTGAATAGTGTTGAAAAAAAATAAATGACAGGCTGTATTGCTGTCTATTAGGATATGTACTTTTTTCTATGTGCCAAAAATATATATAAAAAAATATTATTTTTTGTACACAGTATGTGCAACCTGCACAAAACAACAAAAAAGGTTCTAACCCTAGCCTGGGATGTGAAGGTTTTGTGGATATTATTGATTAAGTGTGTCTGTCTGTGGGCTGAGTGTTCCTGTGAAGAAAAACATAAAGCCATTCATTATTATTTATTTATTTTTTTACAGTTGCCATATTTTGATGATGGGCAAGCTTTAGTGCTGTGGATAAGATGCTTCTGTTATAATCATTTCTCATTTTTATGCCTGGAAATAAAATACTTAATATCAAGCATTATAAATAAAACCTCTATAATAGAAAGCTTTTGGCATGCTTTAAAAGATGGTTGTGAACAGTAATCAGAGAAGTCAAAGTAGGTGAAGCGGCTCGCTCCCGCTCCCTTTATGATCAGCCCCGAAAATGGAACCTTAGCGAAGTGTGGCATTTTCTCTCCAAGGTTCCTGCGTAGGTAGGAGCTCCCTGACTGGGTAAATACAAGGCAGGCTGCCTCCCACACAAACTTCTGCAAGCATGAAAAGAGAAAGAGAGAGAGAGAAGTTATGAGCTCCCTGAGCTGTCTACCTCAAGGAGGTCTATAACACCTGGAGAAAGCTATTCTCATTCATTTCAATGGCAGGTGCTCGGCTGGTGCATTACCCCAATGAAGTATAGGAAGTGAAATACAGGAATCTGCCATATTTGATAATGGTTCTCCATACCAAATATTTGACAGTTAGGCTCATATTGCATATAAAGTAACCTCAAAAAGGGGTGGGTAGGAGGGATAAGCAAAGTCATTACTTTATAAACCCACATGTCTTTTCGTAAGAAAAGTAAACTTCCATTAATGTTTATTTAGGATTTTATGTCGATTTACCAAGGTTTATGTATGTATGCATATATAGGCTATTGTCACGTCTTGGTTTGGTTTAGTTCTGGTTTTGCTTTGTATTGTGTTCATGGGTTTGTTTATGTTTCAATGTGTCATGTGCTTTTCCCCATGTGCTCCCTGTGACCTAGTTTAGTTAATTGTGTATTCAGTTCAGGTGTGTCTTCTCGTTAGTGTTAAGTGTCTACTCTATTTAAGTTCCCCTCATGTTTCAGTCAGTGTCCATCATTATTTGTATATGCTTGTGTAATTCTTGTGTATGCACGTTTGTGGTACGTGTATTTAAGTTACGTTGGGAGTTCCTTTGTCCCTTCATGTTCCAAGTCAAGATTAAAAGATGTTTCATTTCCACGTTGACTCTCTTCGTGATTTGCCTGCACGGCACCCTGACAGAATGATGGACCTAGACATTTGGGAGAGGATGGGCACAACGCCAGAGGAAGTTCTTCGCCGGCTTCTCAACGGGCTCACTCCTCTGCCCCGGCCGAATGAGCAACGGTTCGGAGGCCAACCTCCATTGCCCGGCTCACGGCACAATCACCAGGCGAACAAACAACGGCCAGGAGGCCTGCCTCCATTGCTCGGCTCACGACTCGCCCGCCGGCCCAAACCGCTTCCAGCGAGTTCCCGGTATGGAGGCCAAACGATGCCAGCACTGTATGGAGGCAAAACGATGCCAGCACCGTATGCAGGTAAATCGATGCCAACGCCCTTACCAATTCCTGTTCCTGAGTTATGGCTAGAAGGGCCAATTCCGATTAGAACTCCTAGATTACGGCTGGTAAAACGAATCCCTAGCCCAGTTCATGATTTTCAGCCAGGAGAGCTGATCCAAGTCCCTAGTCCAGTTCATGATTTTCAGCCGGGAGAGCTGATCCAAGTCCCTAGTCCAGTTCATGATTTTCAGCCAGGAGAGCTGATCCAAGTCCCTAGTCCAGTTCA